>CAAKHF010024465.1:27038-47788 GCA_901007745.1 Hippocampus kuda | reverse complement strand
GAGACCCAGAAGACCCGCCTAGGAATTCAAGTGGACTATGAGAAAAACCAGTTGAAGGAGGACCAGGAGAAGGTCATGATGTGGGAGCAGACAGTCAAGAAGGACGAGGCTGAAATTGAACGACTCAAGAAGGTACGGACTTGAAGGTCATTCATTTCTCCGGTTCGCTTTCCTCGCTCACTTGCGCCCTCCCGATGCTGTACTTTTTTTTTTTTTCTTGTCAGGAGGAGCACAGGCACATGAAGATCATTGATGAGACAATGGCTCAGCTGCAAGACCTGAAGAACCAGCACCTCACCAAGAAATCTGAAGTCAATGACAAGAACCACGACATGGAGGAAATCCGCAAGAAACTGGGTGGCGCTAACAAGTAAGCTGCCGCCACCGTGCTATGACAAAGTCTTCCTTTGGAGAAGGCGTCTGCTACAAGGGCTCTGGTTGGTGCTTCCCAGGGAGTTAACGCAACTCCAGAAGGAAGTGACGGCGATTGAGACGAAACTCGAGCAGAAGCGCAGCGACCGTCACAACCTCCTACAGGCCTGCAAAATGCAGGACATCAGGTTGCCTCTTCGCTCAGGAACCATGGACGACATCAGCCAGGGGGAGGTACGGAAGAGCGTCGGAGCATGTCCCCATGTTTTTTCGGAGTCAAAACGGCAAAACTGCATCCGCCTCTCGTTTGTCTATTTAGGGGAGCTCTCAGACAGACGAGTCGAGCAGCCAGAGGACGTCCAGCAGCGTTCTGGCTAAAGAGGCGCTCATTGAGATCGACTATAGCAACCTGTCTGAAGATCTGAAGGCAAGACCAGTCACGCCACGAGTCCTACTTGACCTCATTTTGAAATAAGGAGGGGCATTGGGATGTTTCCTTCAATGGCATTCTTACGGTTTGAATGCTGTACATGACAGTAACACGCCGCCATCGCGGTAAGAAGGCCAACTTCAAAATAAACCTTACCACATAGTACATGGACATCAATGCCTAGGCGTGCTTTTATTTTGAAGCTTTTCCCAGCAGTGTGTTACCGGCCGACTTGACTTGTCTTCTGTTTGAGGCCCTTTAGCATCACAAACTGTTTCTACTGATTTCAACAAGAGAACAAAATCCTGAAATCCCATAAAATCGCTGGTTAAAAACAACACCAAAAAAACCCCCCCCAAAACGCTGATATTTACACTGACGCTATATTTCACGTCGTCAGCGTTTAGCAGGTACTCCAGAGCCAGCGGCGCTCAAGTACTGTACTCCATACATGCTGGCGAAAGCCATCTGATTACTTTTCAGAGACGGTAAACTTTGATGCTGGCAGCCTGACACAGTTGCCGTTCGTTTTACCAAATCAATCTTCCTCAAGTGTGTTGCTGTAGCTGGCAAAATTGCTCCTGTGGTTCTCATGTCTCTTTGTCTCATACACCAAAAACTATACTCATGGGAGAAATTTGTCTGAACTCTCACTGTGTCATGTGAAGGAAGGAAAATAGTGTGCTGCCGTGGGCTTTTTAGATATATGTACTTTTTTGTCTTCAGTACTAAAAAAATCTTAATGGTTATGTACTTGTACGTATTCCTTTTTCATACAGGATACCTTGTCAGAGGAGGAGATCAAGGCAGAGACGAACACGCTCCAGCAGCGTCTGAATGAGCAGCAGAGCATCCTGCAGAGGATCAGTGCTCCCAACATGAAGGCCATGGAGAAGCTGGAGAGCGTCAGGGACAAGTTCCAAGAGACCAGCGATGGTGAGCTGCCGGCCGAAAGCTTGATTTCTATCGAGGTGCAAGTATGGACGTGTGACAAGGCTCATCTTTTTGCACTCAAGAGTTTGAGGCTGCTCGCAAGAGGGCCAAGAAGGCCAAACAGGCCTTTGAGCAGATCAAGAAGGAGCGCTTCGATCGCTTCAATACCTGCTTTGAGTCCGTGGCCACCAACATCGACGAGATCTACAAGGCCCTCTCGCGCAATAGCAGCGCTCAGGTAATTTAAACTTTCATTCGATATTTGTTGCGATCCAGACTGCTGGCAAGTTGCAAATGTCACACTTGCCAGCAGCTCCCTAGGTCACCCAAGGTCACACCTCCAAGTGTTACAGTTGAAAGCACCCCCCAACCCCCCAAAAATAAATAAATAAAACAGCAATGGTGTCTAGGTAAGGGAAGGACATTAAAGTTGATGTGCTGAAAAATAAAGTTGGAATTATCGGGGATCAGAATAGTCATATCTTTCCTCACCAGTTGCAATGCAGAGCAGCTTGAATGAAATCTGGTATAACCCAAAAATGTTTAGTTATCGTTACTCTTTTACATTGTCAATGAGGTGTGATGTTTGTTAGAGTTCTTCTTGTTGTCAAATTGGGATTGATTGATGTCGTTTACGAGGAGACACGGTTCCTTACGTTTTGAATAAAGCCATATTTATTCTTCTTTATCCTCAAGTCTGATGCACAAATATGCCACGAATCAGTCGGAATTGGATAAGATTGTAGGTTGTTTGCTCGAGTCATTTCTTTTGCCTGCAAAACTTTTTGTTCACATACAATATCAAAAAATATCCTGGAACCCAATGTTGGCTTTTCAAACCATTGGCCATGTTTAATGACGTCAACCAGGATGGAAAAAGCCTTCGCCTCAGCTTCCTTAAACTCGCAGACGTCCTGTAACATGAAGCGGTGTTCCGAAATTTGTGACGCAACCCAGATTTGGGTCCCGTCACGAGTAAGTCGTGTTGCTTTCGTAGGCTTTCCTCGGTCCGGAAAATCCAGAGGAGCCATACTTGGATGGCATCAACTATAACTGCGTGGCTCCTGGAAAGCGCTTCCGCCCGATGGATAACCTGTCTGGAGGAGAGAAGACTGTGGCGGCCCTGGCGCTGCTCTTTGCTATTCACAGGTCAGACAAACTAGGTAGCCTTGACTTGTGAGCACAAATATTTCATGGAGGCCGCATTGGCTGACTTTTCTCCCCCTGGCCACAGCTATAAACCCGCCCCCTTCTTTGTGCTCGACGAGATTGACGCCGCGCTCGACAACACCAACATTGGCAAGGTCTGTCACTGATTGCTGCGTGATTTGCGTTGTCGTTATCGTCTGCGTTGCAAATGAATCCTCTGTTGCCCTCCAAGGTGGCCAATTACATCAAAGACCAATCAATGGAAAACTTCCAGGCCATCGTCATCTCCCTGAAGGAGGAGTTTTACACCAAAGCGGACTCGCTCATCGGGGTTTTTCCGGAGGTGTGTAGCTTTTCGTTAGCCACGTGTTCTTTAACATCCTGTAATGATGTCAAAATAGGTTCTGCATTTTTTTAACATCATTCTTCAAGAGCAGTTGATTGATTATCAAGCTCAAAGCTAAAGTTGCATGGCATATCTTGTGACTCTTTTTATTTTTTTCCACCCACAGCAAGGCGACTGTGTGATTAGCAAAGTGCTCACCTTTGACCTCGCCCAGTATTCTGACGCCAACCCGAATCCCAACGAGTAGGGCCAACTTTTCTTTCACTCTAAAGTCTCCCGAAATGTTCATTCCTTCTTTTTGTTCTGTATCCTGTAGCATCGTATTTCACCATCACTGTTGTATGTATGATTGGATATGCTGTGTTCGGAAATGGTTTTTTTTAATTTTATTTTATATATAGTAGTAGTAGTTGACGGTTGTCCTGTAGACAGTTACAGCCAGATTGTATGTACACAAATGACTCCAACATTTGTTTTCACTTCATTTTCTTGAGAATCACCTGAAAACGTGTAGAAAGTAAAAGTGATGCACAGTTGTTTCATGCACAGATTTTCAGAACTTTTCCATCAGGGGTGCGATGTCAAGCTTTGACATTTAGATTTTCGCTTGTGCTGCTTAATCAGCACGCTGGTGCTAAAATATGATTATGGCTTTGTGCAAGATTGTGGAGTCCCAACAGTCATCACAAAGAAAAATAGTATTAATAAGAGCAATGGGTTTCTATTTCCCCAAGCCAAATTCGGAATGTCCATTAGGCAAATGGAAAGCTCCATGCGATTGAGGCAGTTTTCTCTCTGGTGTCTTTTATCGACTGTGTAACTTTCTACAAATAAAAATGGAATTATTTAAAATCCTCTCCCTTTTGCTTTCCACCTCGAGAGTTTATTGGGAAGGCGGCCCGGTGGTCCAGTGGTTAGCGCGTCGACCTCACAGTGCAGGGGTAGCGGGTTCAATCCAAGCTGTGGCCTCCCTGTGTGGAGCTTGCATGTTCTCCCCGGGCCAGCGTGGGTTTTCTCCGGGTACTCCGCTTTCCTCTCACATTCTAAAAACATGCATGGCAGGCTGATTGAACACTCTAAATTGTCCATAGGAGTGAGTGTGAGCGCGGATGGTTGTTTGTCTCTGTGTGCCCTGTGATTGGCTGGCAACCGGTTCAAGTTGTCCACCGCCTACTGCTCAAAGGCAGCTGGGATAGGCTCCAGCACCCCCGCAACCCTTGTGAGGATAAAGCGGATCGGAAAATGGATGGATGGTTTATTGGGATTATCTTTCCTCAGAGTGCACAGGAGCTTCACTGACAATCTTGGTTGGTTTGATATGAGCAACATCCGTTCCTTTCCATCACCAGAATTGACTTTGCTTATCAAGACTATTTAAAGAGGGGCTTGCCTTACAAGGAGAAACGTCTGCATGGGGCAGCAGGCTCCAAGCAAACTCACAGCTGCGCCAATTTATTAGATACACAAGTAATATAGAATACCTTGCCACAAATGGACCTTGCGCTTCAGTCACTCATCGGTGTTGCAATGTATGTTACACTTTCACTCTTACAGAAAAAAAGTCAAGATTATCACAGAAAATACAATTTTTGCCCCTATGCTATTATTAAAAGCAGAGTAATATAGCAGCCCCCCTCCCCCCACTCCCCCCAAAAAGGAAAACCGATTGCAGTTTCACAGTACCGTCACAAATGGCCGATATTAAATAGTCCCCAACGAGATGGCGTTTCTGCGCAAAACATGAACAGCGAAAAGTCAGTCTGTCATTCGGTGAGCTTTGAGCTAACGATGCAAACATGTTTATTTGTTTTTTTTAGGGGGGGGCGCAAACGTGGGCTGATAAAACCACATTGTTTGCTTACTATCAAGAAAAACCCTCAGCTGTTAACACACGAAAATATCCTCAGACAATATTTTTTCAAAGATAGAACACACTCTTGAATAGGTCGTACAGCACTTACCAGTTCTACAACATTGAACTTGTTTCTCACTGAACAGCAGCAAGTGTTTACGACAATTCAGTTACAGTGTTGCGAAACAATTTGCCCTTAGCCAGATAATGATGCCGACTTTGAATTTGTCAGAGAGGTATTAAATCAAATACAGTGGCCTCATTTGGAGTTGTACCAAAACAATCTGCAAAACTATGACTAAATGTCAACAACGTTCCTGCAGTTGAGAACCGTGTGTGAGGTCACACGAGATTCGACACTCCACTCTCGCAAAACTTTGTAAAAGTCATGGCAATAGCCAGAAGTGGAACTTCAATCTGAGCTGCATCATGACTAACAATTGCATTGCCAGCTTGGTGAATGGAACCAAGAAGATGTCATGGATAATGACTCAAATGACCACAGATGGAGAAAAACAGTTTGACGTTATTTCGTCACAATGGAGTGCTACTCCGTCAGCGATGATCTTGCGGACGTGTATGGAAAAGTCACGTGATCAGCATGTGCGTGGTCCCGTCTCTAAACGTTGGCGTCGGCCTCAGGCGGCTGGGCCCTGCGCTGAGGGTGAGCGGCGGGAGTCGTGGGAACGGGACGTTTCTTCCTCCTCACGGCCGGGTCGGGCCGCTCCGTCTGCTGCGGCGGCAGCGTGGGGGTGCGAGGAGGTACGGGTACGCGTCGCTTCTTCTTGAGGATAGCCCGAGCCGCGCCTTCAAGGTCCTCGATTGTGGTGTGCTCGTCGTCGGCCATCTCCATCCTGGCCTGGGAGACAAAATGGAAGATCTCCAAGCAGCTGATTGACAGATGAAGGAAAAGCCTGTCGCCACTTACGTCGTCAGAATTCGGACTGTCGCTGAGCCTCGGTTCGTAGGGGAACTGCAAAGAGGAAATTATTCAAAAAAAAATGTTTAAATCAGCTGCTCACATGCTACATATTGTGCACACGGGCCAAACGTGCTACCTGTGTTCTGTCTGTTCTCACTGTGAAGTCCCACGAGTGGAGGTTGTCTAAAAGGACAAAGACATCCAATAAACATTTAATGTACGGTATTTATGCTGCTCACAAAAACTCAAAATTTCAGATGACTCTAAAATGCAGTCTAAGCTTAACATGTGAACTTCATTTTGACCCTCTGTCAACTCTTCCATTTTTCTTTCATCCTCAGTCACACAGTTTATTTATCCCGCGATGAAAATTCATGCCATTATATTGTTATTAAGGAATCTTCCTCCAGCCACAATTTGGCTTTTATCAATGATTTCCCATCGTATTGCAGTACGATCGGAACAGTTGGCAACATAATTGTGATCACATCATGTTGTGACCTCCTCCCTTCTTTGAGATGTGCTGTCAAAAAAGCTGACAAGAGTTGTAGCAAGTGCATGCGAAGAACTCTGTGTAGACGGTCCATTTGTGGGCCGTACCTCCCTCGACATCTTCATTGGGACTGTCCAAGTCTTCAGGACTGCTTCGTGTTGGCAAAGCCAATCTGAAAGACAGCAATCTGAAAGTCAGCTGCTGGATGTCCACAGTCAGTCAGACTCGTCTTGTGTGAGGACGGGCGCGTATTGCTCACTCCGCAAAGGCGTTGTTGTTGACGTTGCTTTTGGGGGCAGTTGTCGGGAGAAAGTCGATGACGGGCTCCGTGGGGGAGGCGATCAGTGCCGGCTCGGGCTGGTTTTCCAAGAATTTGAGGGGCCTCTGGTTGGTCATATGCGGGGGCGGAGCGTTGGCGTTCTCGGGAGAGAACGGCTCAATCCGATTCCCAAACAAACCGTGCGTACGCTGGAAATGCCAACAAGTGTCAACCACTGTGAACAACAAAAGTTGTTTAGAATCCTACTTTGAAATAAGAAACTGAATTTGCAACTCTTGTTTGATACCCTCACCCTAGTTTGAAACTGTACTTTAAAGTCCTAACCCTAGTTGAGAACCTTACTTTGAAACCATAGCCCTAGTTTAAAACCGACTTTCAAACACCAGCCCTAGTTTATAACCCTAACCTGAGTTTAAAACTCAAATTTGAAACCATAACCCTCGTTTGAAACCCTACTTTGAAACTCCCAACACTAATTGGAAACCCTAACCCTAGTTTAAACGCCCCCTTTGAAGCCCTAACACAAATTTGAAACTGTAACCCTATTTTAAAATCCTACTTTGAAACTCAAACTGAATTTGAACCTTGAAACCCTAAACCAAGTTTTTACCATTCTTTGAAACCCTAATTATACTTTCAAACCTTACTTTGAAATCCTAACGCTAATTTGTAACCCTACTTTAAAACCATAACCCAAATTCGAAACCCCAACCCTAATTCCAAACCCTTATGCTAATCCGAATGCTAACCCTAAACCTCACTCCCTAACCCTAACGCCAACCCAAAGGCTAACCCTAACCCGTAATTCCCTAACCCAAACCTCCTAATCCTAAACCCAAATCCCCCAACCAAAATCCCTATTCCTAGCCCCCTAATCCCCTAACATACACCATAACCCTAACCATACCCCCAATCCTAACCCTAACCCCCTAAACCGAACACCAAACTCAACCCCAACCTGTAACCTCTAATCCCCTCACCACCTGAATCCTAACACTAACCCCATCCCCTAAATCCTAACCCAAGCCCCAACTCCGAACACCCTAACCCTCATTTAACCTCTAACTCCTAAACCCTCACCCCGAAGCCCCTAACCCAAACCCCCTAAATCGTAACACTAACCCTAATTCCAACTCCGCCAATCTAATCCTAACCCAAACCCAAACTCAACCCCAAAACCCCAAGCATTTGGCGCACACATGGCAAGTATTTCATGGTCACAAATGATCATGTTGTGCACACCTTAAATCTTGAATGAGGTCTCAACCGATTATTGGGATCAATCTTCCCCACACAGTGGAAGCTGTTTTTTGGAAATGTGACTTTTCTTTTGCGGCAAGTGTACTGCGGCCGACGTGGCAGTATTTTCCCCCACCTGGTAAATGTGCTCCTCTGCAGCCTCCTGCATGGCTCTGTCCATGTCCTCGTCATTCTGCAGGTCTCCGGAAATCGCCCTGTGCATTTCTGCAGTCACTTCATCCTCGATGCTCCTCAGACCTGCCTGCAGGATCACAAAGAGGACACGTGACGACATCGCTACATAATTCCAGACCCATTCAACTCCTTCCAAGGCGAAGGGCTTCCTTGCCTGGATCTCCGGTCCGGAGGCACTCTTCTTATTTGGCCGGTATCCGTAGTACTCTTCCTGGTGCTTCAGGAACTTTCGGAAATGATCCTGGAGTAGAAAAGTGGCGTAGAATTTCCCCACGGTGACCTCATCATCTGAGAAGGAAGACGCATTCAGTCTTTGGAAAGCCTCTGATGTGGTTGGCACACTCACCGCCTATTGGAGGAATGACCTGATCCAATAACTTCATGCTTGTGCGCTTCCAGATGGTCTTGATGATGGCTCGAAGCTCCTCGTTGGCCTGCTCAAAGTTTCCTGCTCAGAAGAAAAAGTGATCAACGTTGGCAAATCACACACACGTGCGAGACCGCGACTGTGACTATGACAATCACAATGAGCTCCACCTTCTGTTTTGATTTTCAGTGCTGTCCGGACCAGGGAAAAAAGGGTAGCATTGAAGGTGACTGTGCCATCACTGTTGAGTGGCATGTTCATGCCAACCAATCGCTGCAGACATAAATAAAACACAAATTATATTTACGAACCACCAAAACTGCAAATGTTGCTAGATATACATCCTTTTTTTTTTTTGCATGATTTTGAGTCTTGAACGAAAGAGTCCGATCCGCTACCTCGTCAATGCATTCAGATTTTGACCTCATCATTTTTACAAATGAATTGTTGCTAGCCAGCAAAAAATGTAACATTTCATTTCTTGACAGCACACTTCCAGCGTTGTCACCCAGTTTTTAAATGGTGTAATGAATTATCTTTGATATTCACAATTATCCTTACTTATTTATATCAATTCAAACTCAGTTTAATTTCAGTTAATCTGACATTATTTTTAAAACCCTGCTCAATTTTAAAGCTGGTTAACTCATTTTAAGGACAATTTTACTCATCGCTGATATGCGCTAATCACAGATTAACCGCTTCAAACACCCTGTAACCTGCCACCATGATAAAACGTGAACTGTAGTACTGTAACCGCTGTCCCTGAAAGGGTTAAAGTCACCCTTGTTGGTGCACCTTCCGTTGGTCTTTATTTGGCCGGTATCGCCTATTGTCAATTTTTGTACCTTGCAGGCTGCGCGATGAGGGCAGAACTTGCCAAAGCCCAGAGGAGGCTGGATGCGTCTCAGCAGCGTCACCACATCCAGATGTTTAATTCTGCCTCTGTCAGATCACACAAACACCTTCAACATGCACCGACACGCGAATGAACATGTGCAACTGTTCATTCGCAGATGGTCAAATGAAGTTTTCCTCCAAAGGTGATCAGTTTTGTGAATGGTCTGTGTGTCAACATGGCTTACGTGGCCTCGGGGTCATATTCAGCCCAAATCTTCTTAAACTCATCCAGGTGGTGCGGGCCGAGCAGTGACCAGTCACGCGTCAGGTAGTCGAAATTGTCCATAATGACAGCAACAAACAGGTTGAGGATCTGCACAGTGTGGCGACATTTGTTGTTGAATGCCGTCTTGAGAAACAATGAGGCCATTGCAAAATGGAGATCGATCAAATGCTGACCAAGAAGGCACAGAGACAGTAGAAGCTGAGGAAGTAGAAGACGGCAAAGTTGGAGCCGCAGGTGTACTCTTCTCCAGGCTGAAAGTCAGACTTGGGGTCGCACTTCTTCCCGTACATTGATGCCATCATGACTTCCTCCCAGCCTTCACCAGTGGCACATCTGCACATGGACCGAGGGCAGTTCTCGACTTGCTTTTTCCCCATCGTTGCGCGAGTGCTGAGCGGTAAGCGAAAACTCACCGAAATAACATGAGAACCGCTTGAGGGAACGTCTGGAAGTTATTGTTGCGATTGATCTCCGTGCCGTCCACTAAGGCGATCTTCCCGAAAATCTAAAACGTTGTCATAATGTCATTAAATTCAGCGTGTCGGCGTGCAGAAGCTGGCGGCTGATGTTGTACTTCGGACCCAACCTGCATGCCAATAACGGCGTAGATGAAGAAGAGCATGACGATGAGCAGAGCCACGTGGGGAAGAGCCTGAAGACGCAGACCAGACAAGGATTAGCTTGGTCACCAGAGGAGCTTGAATGCGAGGAAGGCCACGGCGTCGAGGCACCTGAAAGGACTTGATGAAGGTCCACAGGAGGTTCCGGATGCCCTCGGAGCGATTCAGAAGTTTCACCAGGCGCATGACACGGAAGAGTCGGAAAAAGGTGATGGAAACGGAGGCGTTTTCCGAGGCCTTGGAACAAGAGCATTTTGTGGGAATAATGCAAGAAATGTGGATTGATGATGGCAAGATGGCTGCTTACTGCTATTTCTTGCATGGGATTCGTGTCCTGTAAAACGGAGGAGAGAGAGATTACATTGGAGCAAGGCAAGTACAGTAATGAAACCAAGCACAAGGGGGGCCATGCCCACACATTTGCCTAAATGACCATGTTGTTCTTGTATGTTATTATTATCATTGTTATTATTCTTACATTTTGGTACATTCCTAGCAAATTGCAATTAATTCCGAAAAATGTCCTTGCATCCCCTTATCACGTTTCCAGTTTCCTGGCCTGGCAGTCTGCAGTCACAGAGACACTTGCAACCTGTCTTGTGCACAATGTGCACACATTTTGGGGGGTCTGTATTTAAACAACCTTGGGCATCATCCATTCCTGAATGTTTTATGATTGCATTTTTGAATTGAAATCAATTGTCACATGTCATTCAGAGTGATTTTACAGTAAATTGCTTTGACAAATTGGTGTGGTAGTGAAGTCCAGCGCTTTGCATCTCAGACAGCTGGCAGGTTGCCTGTGCTCTTAATTCAGAGCTCTTTGGAAGATTATGCTTCTTGTTTTCAAATCTCGAAATCTGGAGACACAGTTGTGTTGGGTTGGTAGAGAACATTCAGGAGAAGAGGGTCGCTCCCCGTGACACAGTCTGCTCATGCAGCAATGCAACAGTGACGATGAGATATTTACAGCACAGCCTTGGAGACAGTACAGTCCTCCACTGGCAGCGAGGGCGCTCTGTGAATGACAGACACACGACAAGTGAGACGCCACGCGGAGAACATTTGTGTCGCCTGCGGGAAAAGACAACCCAACACAAAGGCGCACACGAGGAAGACGGGTGGAAAAGCCAGAAAAGGCGTGAGTGCCACTGCCGTGTCTGAATCTGCCCAAAAGCGTGTCTGTGCGTGCGGGATGAGGAGACGGCGGTGAAAATCTGCAACCCGCAGAAATTGCCATTGTGCAACATCATCACATACATTGACAAAATAAATCAATAAAACCAATCAGTGCTGTGCTCACTTGCCAAGGTACACATCAGCATTCCAAATGGAAGTGAACTGTGGGCATAATGGGCGTGTTTGGTGGCGCGGTGACCAAAAAAATGCTTCTCTGGAGGATGGCGGTGGGGGTTGTTATGGCCAACAACATTACTGACCATATTCTGTGAACTAGTTGTGCTGGCACCAATCGGGGCCGCGGTTATACGCGTCTGGGTCAGAGCAGTGAATACATAGAGTACATCGAGTCATTTTCACAATCGTTGCCTGGGAAGCTCTTTCTTAGTCAACACCTGAAAATACTACTCGCGTTCGGGGAGCACGGAGTTGCATTCACTCACGTCCACTTCAATCAGGATGACGTCAACGACGCTGCCGATGACAATGATGAAGTCAAACACGTTCCAGGGGTCTCCAAAGTAACCCTGTGCACAGACGCATGATGAGGCGCGAAACAGCGAGTACGACCTGCATCCATCCGATTGGTCAGAAACCAAGCTGACCTTTGCTTTGAAGGCCATGAGCTTGAGAATCATCTCCACGGTGAAGAGCACGGTGAAGATCAAGTTGAGAATGTCCGACAGCTTGGTCACGTGGTCGGACTGGTCACAGTGCTGTTGCGCAAAGGAAACACAGCATCCAAAACTACTCTAAGAACATGTCCGCGTGTCTGCTGACACAAGACAGTGGCGCAAACATCGACGTGAAAGCATATCACCCAGCGTAATCATTCAACCTCATTATTGAAGCTATTCTTTGTTGTGAGTTTACCTATATTTCTTTCTTTTTAGATTTCTAAAGGTACAATGCTATGCAGAGGTGTACTTGTAACAATTTCAGAGACAAATTATACTATTTATAGTCTGGGCGGAGTGTTGGGGGTGCACGAAATGTTTTCTTCTTCCTTAGCGGACAGCAAATAATTGAGAAGCACTGCTTTAAGTCAAAATGGGTTATGAATTATTTTGAGCACTGAATGCCCCCGGGAGAACCAATAAACGTGACTTCACCTTCCTAGGAAATAAACCAGCTACTTAAACACTTGATCTGATTGACTATTTGTTATCACTGGCATCTGCTTTTTTTTAACAGCACATGATTGCGAATGAATTCACCATTAGTTATGTGGAGGGCCCTTCAATTTCCTTTAAAATTGAAGTTGCTTTGAATTGAATGAGTGGGAGTGCATTGCTTCCAGAACGTTGTTCCACATACAGCAGCGCATTGACAAAAATCAACATTTAACTTTGGAAAACAAATTGTCTCAATCATGAGCCACACCGACTCCTGTCTTGTTCTCATGCGTGTTTCTAGGGTGCGCGATGAACTGAACTGACCTACCTGCATCCCCAGACACAAAGTGTTGAGCATAATGAGGAAGAACATGAGGTACTCAAAGTAGCAGGAGGTGACGATGTACCAAACGCGGTATTGGTACGGGTTTTTAGGGATGTAGCACCTCAGCGGTCGCGCCTTCAAGGCGTACTGCACACACTGGCGCTAAAGGGAACAGATAAATTAAAAGAAAGTGATGAGTGTCAATAGGAAAAAAAAAAAAAACAGTTTCATCACATCAGATCACGCAAGTCTGGTCCAAAAGAGACTCAGTGCACCTGGTTTTTGTCCAGCTCGCAGTCCTTGTACTCCTGCTCGCCTTGCTCCTGGAAGGTGACGATGACAAAGCCCACAAAGATGTTCATCATGAAGAAGGCGATGAGGATGATGTAGATGATGAAGAAGATGGAGACGTCCACCCGGTTGTTGAAGACGGGCCCCATGTCTTCTTCGTCCGTGTCTATGGCTCGATACAAGAGTCTGGGAACAAGTGTGTGCGCATGTGTGTGTGTGTGTGTGTGTGCGGGGGTGTGTGTGTGTGTGTGTGTGTGTGTGTGTGTATAAAATGTATAAATGCATGGTCAAATAAACGGTAAAATATTTAGATATTCTTCTTAAACAAGTAAAGCAACCCGCATATTGATCCAATTACATTTTTAATGCATGCAAGTAAATGATTTGTTTAAATTAACTAAATGCCTTTTGTTTTTTCTTCTCACGTCCTAAAGTTAGAGTTTAACATGAAATATGATCTTTTAAATCTTGCAATGGAAAATAGTTTTTCGACATTTGTGTTGTTCATCCCAATTATACATGAAGTGCATTTGCTTAAACACACACAGTTGAGTTGAAATGTACACTTCAGTCTTGTCCTTGTCCTGACATATTTGCCCCTCTGAAAATTTTGGAACATTCCCCAAGTCACATGGTCTACAGAGAGTTGTGTCATAGGAAGACCAAAAATGATCAATTGATTCATTTATTTTTGTCTACAGTCAACAATATTTCAAATAGCACCGTTGCCTACTTTTCCACGTTATTTATTTTAAGTACATATTTTTTGTTGATTTGCGGTTTTGTGCTTGCGAGCACAAATGCAGGCATTTGCTAATTCTAAAAGACACTCCTGTTACTTTTCGTCAGGTGCATTAGAATAAAACAATAACGTCAAATAATGTTGCCTAAGATGGGCCAGTATTCATTTTAATATGTGTATTATCCGAGTTAGAGTTGGAAAATAAAGACAGCAATTTAAGTTGATTTTGAGAGAGTTCCAACAAGCAAATAGCAGTGATTCGGTGGAACAGCCCAGTCACGTTTTAGGTATCTCTTTGAAGAGAATGTAAATAGTTCTCAACAATATGTAGAGTATGTAATACATATACAGCTCTGGAAAAAATGAGAAACCAAAGTAACTCTGGAACTTTTTAGCTATTTTGACCACTTTTCATTTTCCGGCCAAATAAATGCTTAAATGACCATATTTGTTTTTAGAATTTGGAGTTAAGGGTTCAGCAGTTTGTTCTACAAAACAAAGCAAACATTTTTCATTTGATGCAAACGTAGACATTATCTGTATCATGCACAGTTGTCTATTCAAGGTGTGACAACTTACTTGGGCCAGCCCTCAAAGGTGGAAATGGTGAAGAGAGCCAGCATGCCGTAGAGCACATTGTCAAAGTTGAAGTCATTGTTCAGCCATTCGCGTTTGGCCACGACCGTGTCCTGCAGAGAATTCTCGATGTGCTTGATGAAGAATCCCCTGAGATCAGGTATCAGTGTCAATCATGTCAGCAATGGCCATGAATGAGCAATTGCATGTGTTTCTCAAGCTACAAGCTTAGTTGCCTTACTGGCATTCCTCCTCTGTTATTTTGGATGCGTCCGTGCAGCTATAGAATTTGCCCTATCGTCAAGAGAACAGGAGGGAAACGATATGCGTTGTATTGGGTGTTACAAAAAAAAAAAAAAGGTTGACATTAACAGTGTGCAGCGTCACCAACCTTGAAAAGTTGCACACCTATGCAGGCGAACATGAAATTTAGCAGCATGGTAACCAGGACGATGTTTCCGATGGTTTTGATAGCCACGAACACACACTGGACCACGTGCTGCACATGGACACAAATAAGAAGTATGGAGAAAAAGCTCGGATGGCGACTGAGTCGCGGCGACAGTTTGCGGCAACCTTTAAGCCTTTAGCCCGATTGATAGCCCGGAGAGGCCTCAGCACCCTGAGCACCCTGAGAATCTTCACCACGGAAATGGCACTGGATCTGAATTCAACAAATGACACAAGAAGCTCTATGTGGTGCATGCCCAAAACTAAAAAAAAAGAACAACACTTGAGACATTTCAGTGCTGGTGTGTGAATTCCAAAAGGTTACTTACTCCATGCCCATAGAGAGCAGCGAGACTCCAACCACAATCAGATCCAGGATGTTGAAGGAGTTGCGACAAAATGAGCCCTCGTGCATGAATGCCCCATAAACGGTCATCTGTCACAGAGATAAATGGCACAAGACAACGGCACAAAACTTTACTGTGGAACGTAACTTGCATTTGATGGAAATACAAGCTGGACTCCATCACTTTACCCGGGAATCCAGCCATGATGACATCTTTTTGTCCTTTACTCTTGCCCATGCCTAACAACTCAGTTTCCTTCCATGCATTCACAATTTCGTCCATGGATCCAACCGGGAAGTCATCTCTTCATTCAACCACGATTTCATTCATTCATTCAGCCACCCATGAAGGCATTGGATGAACTTCAACGATTCCATCCATCTTCCCACCATTCCTTCCATTTGTCCACCAGTCCATCATACCATTCATCTGTCCATTGATGAATCATCTATCCTTCTATCCATCTATCCAAATGTCCATTCATCTCACCACCCATCATGCCATCTTTCCATTCAGCCTCCTATATGTCGGTCTGTCATTCCATCCATCCATCCATCCATCCATCCATCCATCCATCCATCCATCCATCCATCCAATCCACCAAAGAAGCCTTTTGCTCTTCCACTTACCTTCAGTACAATCTCAATGGTGAAGACGGTCGTGAAGACAATGTCCGCATAGGCCAAAATCTATGGGGCAAAATGCAGAAAGCAAGGATGTTGCTTGGCTTTTGTTGGACAGGTTGTATGACGCTTGAACGGGAGAACTGCTCGGCACCTGGTTTCTGTAGGAATTGGGATCAATGGGGTCTTCCGCTGCCAGGGAGATGGAGGACAGTAGGATGAACAGCAGGATGAGATTAGTAAAAGAGGAGGCGTTGATGATCTTGTAGCACAGTTTACGGAACCTGGACACCAGTGAATAGAATGAGAACACACACACACACACACACACACACACACACACACACACAATCAAACGTGCGCAGTTAGATGGCAAAAAGGGTGTTGGGCACATATGTCTGCCACCGACTTGTTTTGTGGGCCAAAGATGAAAAAAGAGCTGGCTTCAGGCAACGGAACGGCTTCTTCCTTCAACTGCAGGTCGGCCATGGGTCGCGGTCGAGGGCTGATGGGGATTTCAGGCTCCTCCTCCTCATCGTCACCTTGAATGTAGAGGATTGAAATGTGCACAAAGCCAAGAGCAAGACATTATCTCATTGCAGTGGTCATGATGTCATAGCATTCTGCCCAAATCAGCTGTTGCATTTCAAACTGTTCTTAGAAGGATAAAGAAGTACTTGAATTTACCTGGGAAGTCTGCAGGGGGGAAAGGATCTTTCACTTCATTGACATTGGACTCAAACTCATCGATTTTGAGCTGATGGAAGGACATGTTCACAAATAAATACACATGACTCTTGTCGTTGTATGCATTTAATATGTGTGTATCTTGATGAACCTTGGCTGTTGTTGGCATGCCCTCAATCTTGGCTCGCTGCTCAGCCAGTTTCTTGGAGATCCTCTCCCTCTCCTCATCTGTCTTGTCGGGCATTTTGGACCTACAGATGGGGAGTTCAGTCATGTTAAGATTGAGTGCAGACCATCATTTTGACCTTCTTGCCGTGTCAATGATTGCTTCACCGCAGCAGTTTCCTCCTCAACTTCTCTTCTGCCTTTTCTTTCTGAGCCGAGGTCAAACTCTCAGCCTCGGCAAGGTTGTCGACCGCAATGGCCAAGAAGACGTTGAGAAGAATGTCTGGTCAGACCGAGTTCAGGAAAACTAACGTGGTGCTGTTCTTGGCCATTCTCAAATGTCCCAAAAAAGGAATTTTGGGCAGGATACAGTTTCCACAGACAAAGAGGACGATGAAGTAGATGGCAACCAGAATGCCAGGGAAAACTGGCCCGCCATAGGCCATGATACCATTGTTCATAATGGCTGTCCATTCCTCTCCTGTTAAGATCTGGGAGACAGCGAACGGGTTTTAGAAGAAAATATGTTGGATTTTTGGTCTGAGAAAACATCTTACCTGGAAGACACTAATGAGCGCTTGAGGGAAGTTGTCAAAGTTACTCCGTCTGGGCCTGTTGTCGGGGAAGTTGAATTTTCCCCCAAACACTTGCATGCCAAGCAATGAGAAGATGACGATGAAGAGGAAGAGGAGGAGGAGCAGTGAGGCAATGGAGCGAACAGAGTTGAGCAGGGAGGCTACAAGGTTACTCAGAGAGGTCCAATACCTGCAAGAATAGTTATAATATGTCTCATGTTGAGGCAGTGAAACTTTGTAATTTGCATGACTCACTTTGTGACTTTAAGGATCCTCAGAAGCCGAATACACCTGAGTACCGAGAAACCCAACGGGGTCACCTCTCCCACCGACAACATAATCATCTCCAGGATGCCGCAAAGCACCACGAAGAAGTCAAAACGATTGAACAGCGACATGTAATACGCCCGGGGACCCAGAGCGTACATTTTCACAAACATCTCGATGACAAAAAGCACCAGGAGCACACGGCTTGCCACATCTGGTGACAGACAGAGAAGAGACAAAAATGAATCCAGCTGGGAGTCGCCATTTGTGGAAAACGTCCAAATGGCCATTATTCAACCTTGAATTGAAGTGAGCGTCGCGGGCTGGTGGTGGTGCTCGGTGGCGATGGTCAGCGTGTTGAGGAGGACGAGGAACATCACCAGCCAGTAAAACGCTCTGGTCTTCACGTAAACCAGGCACTTCATCCTGAAGAAGCGGTTCCAGCGACGAGCCAAGCGACTTCGGACGAAAATGGGGCTAGTTACAGGACACATCAACACGTGCACATGTACAGTACAGTCAGAGGAGCGCACTCACTAGTAGTAGATCACTCGACTCTTGCCCTCCAGGTCGTACAGACTGTCAGTGTCCGAGTCCCCACTGGTCAATGGCAGGAGACCTAACAAAGGAATGAAACCAGAGCTAGATAGATAGATGGATGGATGGAACTAAACTCACAAGCATATCCATCGTCTATGACTGCCCCAATATGTCAACAGGTGAACGGGCAAACGTACCCATGTATTATGCTGCCCCCAGGTGGCCAAGATGCAAAGACCAGAAGGAGCAACACAAAACTGTTTATTCTTTGCATTTGACTGATGTCATTGCTGTATGTTTTCATAAAGTACAATATTATTGAATGCTACCTTTCTCATCAAAAACACATTCCAAGCATTGGGGGGGGGGGTGAGGCTGAAGCAAATGAAAGCATCTCGATTGATTTCAGTGGGTAGAGATGATTTGGGGTACAGTGTTTCAAGTAACAAATGTGTTTAATTGACAAAATAGGCATATTATTTGTTGTTCAGTGAAAGAATTTGAGGTGCTATGATAATGATTTTACTTTTTTTTTTTTAATTCAATCTTGCCAGTTCTGTGAGGCACTTTGTGCATATTCTGTTCAAAAACGTGACAAACAAATAAATGTTCAGGCCATTCAATTTGCAGTTGTTGTTTTGATGCTGACCTTTGCCTTCCCTGTCAGCATCCAGGACTTCAGCATGGGTGATCCACTCCATGTAGCCGTGCAGGTCCTCATCCAGCTGCTGACGCTCCCGCAGCTTCTGGAACTCTCCTCGGGACCTGGCTTTCTCCCGCTCTTTGGTAAACTCACTGAGCAGAGAGAGAACATTGTGAATCGCAATCGTGTGGAGAAAACGATGGAATCAAGTTAGAAGTGCTGAGTCAGCCTACCCACTGAGGACACCCAGAACCAAATTGAGCACAAAGAAAGAGCCCACAAGAATGAGAGGAACAAAGTAGACCCAAGGCCATTCATTTCCGATGGCATCGTTTATCTGAAAGAAACATCGAGACCACTGCAAAGTTATCATTTTCTCAAAACAGGTACAGTATACATTTCGGGTAGAAATTTGCTGACATTTTTGTTTGGGGGTGTTTCATAATAATTAAATACATTTAATTTTATCATGTAAAATATGGGCCTTTGCTCATTAAAGGTTGTGAAACACCGCCACGATGCATCAGTGTGTCATAGGAGCGATGACTCACCCAGTAGAGAACTTTAGTCCATCCCTCCATTGTGATACACTGGTAGACTGTTAGCATGGCGAAGCCGATGTTGTCAAAGTGGGTGATGCCGTTGTTGGGACCTTCCCAGCCCGGCCGACACTCGGAGCCGTTAATCATGCAACGTCGTCCGTTCCCGGCCTGAGCGCAGGGTGCGGGTATCTCCCCCTCGGCGGTTGAATAGACATCTGCAGGCCAACCAGGGCAAGAATCGTGTCAACTTACCATAACGCGGCCTGCTCACACGAGCCAAGCATGCATGCACATCCATGTACTTGTGCCCGTGTAGTAGCAGGTTTTATGCATTTTGCACTTGAAGAGCTCCAGTCCCATGATGGCATAAATGGTGACCAATAAGAAGACCAGCAGGGCGATGTGCAGCAGAGGAAGCATGGCTTTGAGGATGGAGTTCATCACCACCTGCAGGCCTGGATGCAAACAGCAAGAACAAAAAGAGAGGGTTCTCCTCATTTACAATCAAACAATCAACTTTCTGGAGAGATCGGATTCTTACTGGGGACTCCAGAGACAAGGCGCAAGGGTCGCAGAACCCTGAAGGCTCTCAGGGCTTTCATGTCAAAGCCGCCTCCTTTCTCCATGGGAACTCCTGCTATCATATTGATGGTATCCAAGGCAAAGGTGACCAAACTGGAGGAAGAAATTCGCCATACAGTAAGCCCTCCCATGCCACGCTGACGACGACACCTCCCATTCTACAGTCTGTCAAATCTTACCCCATGAAGACGATGACAAAATCTAATATGTTCCAGCAGTTCCGTAAATATGCACCTTCGTGGAACACAAAGCCATATGCAACAATCTTCAGAAAGCACTCTAATGTGAAGATGATCATGAAGATGTACTCCAGACTCTCCTGCAGAAAGGAATAAGAAAACCTTTATTAGTCTCGCAATGGAGAAATTCCCATTTCACAGCAGCAAAGTTATGAGAGGAAGAAGTAGAACAACAAAATATAGGAGCTGCTGCCACGATGCAGCCCGTCCGACCAGCTGCACAGTTCCACCGGCGCTCCGCGGAGCATACCACGCCGCGGGGGGAGAGAAGAGGAACGATGAAGACGGTGATGATAAGGATGTGTATGCGCGTGTGATTGTCTGGTTGTGCATGCGTGTACAGGCCGCAGCTGCTTCGTCAAGGTCTGCTCATGAAGACAGTCCTGACTTATCAGCCAAAAAATGCTGAAAAAAGTCCACATCAGGTCCACACGACGTAACAACAAACACAAAGTGACAAAACAAACCAAAAAATAACAAAAAAAGCAAGGCTCATGAGAGCACTTGCCGACGGCTGCCTACTTGGGTGCCATCTTGA
>CAAKHF010024464.1:46825-57849 GCA_901007745.1 Hippocampus kuda | reverse complement strand
AGGTGGGCCTGAAAATGTCAGAGCCTGGCTCCTTTTCCCCAGTCCCCACCCCCATTTCTTGTTTCGAAAAGAACTTGCTCCATTAGTCTCCAGCTCCCATCTCATATGTTGAGTCCAATATCGCGACCCATCACACACCCTGGGCCATAGACCTGAGCTCAAGTTGCCCCCCCTAGCAGAATTCAATATGTGCCATTTAATTGGGTGTGATGAGATCAGGTGGTGGGGTGTATTGTATCATTTAATCTCAGGCACCTTCTCTTTTTTCAGAGGAGGTGACAAGTGTGTACCTTTCCGGGTTTGATTTATGGAAGACATTTGAGCCAGGGCTGCACTTTCAAAATTCAATCCAGTCAGAGCTGATGTGCGCAAAATGTATTGACATTTATTGTTAAGATCCAAACAATACGAAAGCAAAACACACTTGCTGGAATTGTCTCTTAAACTAATTCCGGTCATTAACATTAATTTGGTCTACATTGAGGACAGTGAGCCGTGAGCTGTCATTTTCTGATGTGCCGTGGACATACAAGTACAGTGATCTCTCGCTATTTCGCGGTTTGTTTATCGCGGCTTCAGTGCATCGCAGATTTTTTCAAACATATAAAAAAAAATTGTTTTTTGGAAAAAAAATGTATAAACATGAGTACAGTCCTGTATATGTTGCTCTATGTGACTCACTGTTGTTTTGCAGCTTCTCGCGGACCGTTTGCAGACTTTTTGCGGACTTAATTTATTTATTGTTTTTACCTGTATATGTTAATTGGTCGTTACTTCGCGGGTGGTTTTGGTCCTCATGAACCGCGATAAACGAGGGATTACTGTAAAGGTTTGTGCCCGGCCCCCGTAATGCTTTTGCAGTAATTGACAGAATCAGTAAGCGGCAGCCAGGGGGCAGGGCGTGGGGCTTTCAGACCCCCAGCTTTCCAAATCTATCCTCTTTGTCCGTCCCCCTCAAGCGGTCTTTGAACGAATCACGACCACAGCATGACCAGTCAGCGCATAGCCAATCAACCGCGCACACAGCAGATGAGACGGACTGACGCGCTGAACAAATGTTGAGCAAACCGGCAGCCCGCAAGAGGTGAAATACATTGCACGGGTTTTTCCAAACAAGCATTATAAGATCAGTGGAAAGAAGTGTGGCTAATGTAGACAATTTATCACAAATGAATAGGTAGCGTAAACTTTAAGAGATAAAGTGAAGAGATTCAGTCATTATTATTATTATTATTATTATTATTATTATTATTATTATTATTATTATTATTATTATTATTATTATTATTATTATTATTATTATTATTGGCACATCCACAGCCCTTTCAGATGAAAAGTTATAAGCATTCTGTTACGCGACGTGTCATGAAAGTATCATGAGGATGCAATCATTCATGTTTTTCACTTGTAAAAACAATAAGTGTGAATCGCCGTGCTGACCCGAAAACGAAAACATTATTTTTACCTCAATTTTGCTTGTGATTTTAATGCTCGAAACAAACCCAATCTTGACTTGCCGCTCAGACTTGGGGCTTACTGCTTGACACATATTTTCAAACTTTATTACTACGCTATCAAGAAGCCGTGAACATATTTCCTATTGAGGAATCCTGAAGCCGTGCTTGACTACAGTACATACAAATCAATGTTTTGGAATGCGTGGAGCGTGCGGTTGTGTAAATGTTTTGTTCGTAAGTAAGTCAATGGGCGTACTATGATACAGTCACCTACAGTTTGTTGTGAAAAGTGAAAACACAAACGGTCTCACTTCATGTCTTATCTAAGGGCCTTTTAACATCACATTTCTCAGCAGTCACAACATTTCTGAATTTCAATTTTTACTTCTTTTTTTTTGTATTATTTGTTATTGTTGTCTCATGTTTTCTGGCTGGGTCGATTCACTTGAAGTAAATGAGCATTTAAGCAGATTTTTTTTGTCGTCACACACGCACGCACGCACACACACACACACACACACACACACACACACACACACACACACACACACGCACACACACACACATACGTTTCCGCTCTGTACATACCGTTGTCGTGGAAACTGGAGACAGAGACCTTGCTGCTCCACCGTCTCACTCTGCCTCGCACATGCACGAACAGTCACGCACTCGCACAAACACGCATCATCATCATCATCATCATCATCTCATCGTCATCGTCGTCGTCATCAAACCATTAACTCAATACTGAAGTATTGTTTCACCTTAAGTGGAAGAATAAGTGAAACTGTTCTTAGCACGTGCATGCAGTTTCCACCTACAAGGTGTCATAATCATCAAGTGTGTATTACGCAATCATTATGCCTAACACGGAATCGGGGAGGGGGACCCCGACGTGGGCACATTCCAGTTACATCAGAAGCAATCAAGGAGGGAGCATATTGAGACGCCAGGGCGGTGGATGAATGTGGAAGAAATGAGGGGAGAGACAAACGCGAGTTCACGTGGAGTTAATGAAAGCCACGGAAAGCAAACGTGTAAACAACCGAGAAGCAACCGGAAGCCTGTTTGTTGGCAACAAATGATCCATCGCCTCATCGTTTGTGGAAAATCTGGATGGATGGTCAAGCGGTGGCAAAAGTGGTCCTACCTTCCAACTAAAGTGGGTCAGCGTGGACGGCACCATCGTGTCTTCGCGTCACGACTAGAAAAAGTATTTCTGGGAGCATCCTTCGGTGATGTCAGAAAACACCTAAGGCTTCTCCGCCTCTCACAGGCGTGCACACAAAAAGCTTCTTACAACTCTACCAAACATCGCGATGCTGAAGGGTTGCAGACACTAGCCCCCGCCCTCCTTAACACATCCCCGATACCCGCCTTTGCATTAAAAAAAATAATAATACGAAATACTGTGCAGTGTATCAGAATGAAAATGCTGCAGGACCAAAATGAGAGTTGAAATAAGCATGTGAGGGTGTCCCATTTTTGGGTAGAAGCATGCTGCACAAGCTCCCCCGGTTCACTGCACCTAACACAAAATGTTGCAGCAAAAATTACGCGGCAGCCTTCCTCCAGCCTTCCGTGCGTGTTAGACAAAAACAAATTGAAAACAACTCTTACCCACTGGCGTTTTAGAGCTGATGCAGCCCATTTTTGCAGCTGCATGTAGACCAGCTTGCACACTGAGACGATGCCGATTGAGTTTCCCCCAAAGGAAGCGTACCTCATAGAAGGAGAGCCACGCACGCTCGCTCCTCTCATCCGAGGAAGCTCCGCCGGGTTGCGGTGGTGGTGGTGGTGATGATGATGGTGGCGTAGTCAGGCTGCCGGGATGACACCGAGGGCGGGGGGCAGGTTGCCCATCACTTTGTCTCGCGTCAATCTCGGTTGAGAGTTGCTTATCAGCACCTCGGCGGAGGGACGGCGTGGATCTCCCCCGCTGCCAAGAAGCTCATTTTGGAAGGGAGATCTCGGGCTGTCTAGTCCACACCGATATACATCTGCGTTCTGCCTCGTGAGCAATCAAGTGTACGACACATGGAGAGCCGAACCCAAGCTCACACGCGAGTTGTATATATACACGCTTAGCTGTCATATAGCGTCCGCCTCCTTGCACTGTTTTGCTCTCATGGTAAGAAGCGCAATGTGATGTGATTGGCTGGTGTCACCTTACATGTCAGCCAGCCCTCGTGGGGAGGGGAGGAGATACAGTAAGAGGAGCGAATTGTCAACTAGTGGCATTGGATTTCTTCTCGTCTACAGCACAGAGCGTTTTGAAATTGTGCAGTGTCATAATTGGGGAACATTCACTTGCACCTGCCGCAATGAACGGACGACATCTGCGATGACTTCATCTTCAAGGAAGGCAAAATAGCGTTGCCGTGATTTACGAGTTCATTAAATCAATCCGTGACCGAGCTCGTGACTCAATTGACTCGCACAAAGCCTAATTCCAGTGAAGTTGTGTATCACGCACATCAAAACAGAGGTCAATGATTTGCATGCATACTTTGCAGCCTATATTCAATAGAATACACTACAAAGGTGAGCTATTTAATCTCTAAACTGATTCATGACATTTGCTTTTTTTTGGGGTGGGGGGGTGCATTTGATGCCTACAATACATTCCCAAAAATCTGAGACAGGAGCATGAAAGCAGTGGCGGATGTTGGTCTGTCAAGGAGGGAAAGCATACTTACATCATAAAATGTGTCCGTTTATTTCTACGTGAATTCTATTCTCCGTTCCTTTTCAAAAAGTGAAAAGGATGCCTTCACCAGAAGATCGGTGATTGGCTCATTTCGCTGTCAATCAAAAAGAGATTCAGCCTCAGACAGATCATCCAATCACCATGCAGAAAAGATGAGCCAGAGACGCTGAGCGTCCGATGGGCGGGACAAAACCAGCTTTTATCCAATGACTCGTCCCGTCTCAATGTATTGGGATGCTGAACTCTCTCGACGCCCAGCTCCGCACGGTTGACACTCAGCGTCCGCACAGTTTAAAGCACAGTGAAGCTGTGGGAATGAATGAGAAGACAGTCGCGACGTAACCAGTAATGAGAAGCTGATTCGGATAATGTCAATGATACGTCCACACAATTGGACGTGCACACGTGTGTTTGATCACTTCCTTTTTGACATTTGAGGGGAAGCTGAGCTTCCCTTGCAGTCTTCGAGCAATCACCTCTACATTAAAGAAAGTAGAAAAAGTGAAGAACCCTCTGAAAATACCTATTTGGAACATTCCACAGGTGAGTGGCTTGATAAAAGAAACATCCCCGAAATGCTCAGTTGCACAAAAGCAAGGAACGGGTGATGACCTCTTTGTGAACAACTGCATGAGCAAATAGTCCCAACAGTTTGAACAACTTTTGTCAACATACAGTCACAAGAGATTTTGGGATTTCATTTTCTATGGTTGGATTTGGGTCCATCAGGCCCAAAACCAACACTCAAGCGCTGGCCTCCCAGCAGCTCACTGGAATTCAAATTTTAGCTGACGCCATAAGGCAAAAATCGACAAAGCGGCAGGTTATAACGTGAAATACATGTAAGTTGGGGAACTCGTAAGACAAGGCGCCACTGCCTCAGCTGGTGTTTCTAAAATGAGCGGCATGCATTTTCAACGCACTCAACTTATTGTTTTATGTGAATAGTTGGTGAGCAAAAGGGCCTATTGTGAGGTCCATTGTAGGCCACTCAGAAGCATCTTCATTCTCCCTTGCGTCTCTCTCTTGCTCGCTTGACGCCCACCACGACTCTAAAGATAGCTGTGCAGTGCTGTTCCTCCATGGTGCCCATTATCTGGTACCAAAGAGCCAATCAAGGGGCTCCTTTGAGGTTTCTTTTATATCCATCCCCAAAGAGAATAATTATGATGCGCTGAAATATAAAATGAGGGCCTGTATGGGTTCTCAGAGCAGGCCTTTTATGGCGCGCCTATTCACCCATCGGGCACTTCGAAACAATGTTCTGGATCCTATTGCACTGATATTAATCTGGCATTTCTCATTAAACAATCAACAGATGCATTTTGATACACCGTAGTGTTCTTTTAAAATGTTATCCAGGAGTTCATTTCTGTATGATGGTGGCAGTTGGATCCAGTTGCATTTTTTTTTTCAGCAGACAATAACTTCAGCGTCTTTATAATGGGCAAGAGAAAAATGCCTTCAAGCTACCTAAGGGAAAAGGTGTAGGCGAATGTGAACACTTTAGTCATCAAGAGAGCTTCATCATGCAAAATTGCAACGTATAGACCGGGGCAGGCCCGAGGGGTGGCACCCTCGACTGAAAGCTGGCCACTCCATCAGCCACGTCCATTGTATATGGTTTTTAGTCTCATTTTTCTCCTCCGGAATTGCGCCTTTATGAGAGGCGCTCCATTTGTCAACAGCTGCAAGATACCAAGGAAGCCTTTCATATGCATACACAGAGTGTACATTTTCATTTTGCATTGTTCCACAGGCATTTCTCCAGAATGGCTCGATCGTGACAAGATGACAAGAAAGATTCTGTGGGTGAAATTTTCAACGGCCAGAGGCGAATAAGTAGATTACAAAATACAAGTAAGTTACCGATACAAGAGTGGAGGATGATTTTCATTGTAGTGTTTGTGACTGAGTCGCTGATGGTGTGTGTGTGTGGGGAATGGGGTGTACACTCTCCTGACCTTCGGGCAGCGTGGGATCGGTTCCCACTCAGTGACGTTGTGGATGTGGGTGTGAATGGTTGTTTGTCCCTATATGTCCCCTGCGACTAGCTGGCGACCAATTCAGGGTGTCCTTCGCCTACTGCCCAAAGTCAGCTGGGATAGACTCCAGCGACTCCCCGCCACCCTCTTCAGGACAAACGGTATTGAAAATGGATGGATGGATGTTTGTGACTGCATCAATGTTCAGAGTACGAAGCACGCACAGTGTTGGATTCAGGAAGGACAGACGAGGACCTCACCTGGCGTAGGAATTCTTCCTGATTGCTGAAGAAGGCTTACCGATGTCTTTACTTACTCCGGAAGCTGTGACTTGTCGGACTGCGTAGCCATGTTTTGTGGATCTTCGAAAGAAGTGCAGTGCAGGAGAGCGTCCTCAGCACCGGCATCACGTCGTGGCACAGCAGTTGCAGAGAGGAAGATTCTTCCAAGGCGTCGTATAAATTTATTTTTAGTAGGTGGGAAGTTGGATTCGGAGTTTCAAAACTACAATCTCAAATTCAGATCTGCTCGTTTAGGAAAGCTTTGCCTTTCAAAGGGTATTCCTTGCAAAAGACAAACCACATAAAGGTCAAAGTTCAGCTATGTCACAGACTCATTTTGACCTCTCATGCCTAAAAAGACTAGAAAAAAAATGGATGTTGATAGTATGGTACCTTTCATGGCTATTACTCTGATCTGGTTTGTATATACTATGAATTTGTAAATCTGATTCTAATCACCATCCATAAATTTCACCGCACGTTATGTTTGCAGGGGTTCAATATATCGCAATTTTATTATGTGTCAATTCTTTTTTTGAATGAGCCATTAATGATGAAAAGGCTGTGACCCCTGATAATTCCAGAGAGAACGATCTCATATAAACTCAAAAGTGTCACCGAGGTAATATGTGCCATCAGAATAAGGAACGTTTGGGGATCTTGTACACCACTTTGTCAACTCATTACCTTAAGTTCTAGAAACTGAAACAATGTTCCGCAACTGCCTGGAAACAATGTAGTGTTAAAATGTTTAGATGCCTTCATTTTTATTTTTTTTAGTTTATATACAGGTTAAGTGTTTGTGCCACATGAAAACGACCTCTGGTTTCACCCCACTGAATTTTTTTTTGGTTCAGCCTCTGCATAAAGAACCTTTTTTTAAAAAATATTATTTATTCATTTTCGGATCCGCTTATCCTCACAAGGGTCGCGGGTGGTGCCGGAGCCCCAGCTCTCTTCGGGCAGTTGGCGGGGGACACCCTGAACCGGTTGCCAGCCAATCGTAGGGCAAACAGAGACAAACAACCATCCGCGCTCACACTCACACCTAGGGACAATTTAGAGTGCTTAATCAGCCTGCCATACATGTTTCTGGAATGTACGAGGAAAACAGAGTACCCGGAGAATACCCACGCAGCTCCAAGGACAACATGCAAACTCCACACAGGGAGGCCGGAGCGGGGATTGAACCCAAGACCTCTGCACTGTGAGGTCGACGCGCTAACCACTGGTCCACCGGGCCGCCTCAAATTATTATTCTTATTCTTATTTATATTTTTGTTCAATTTTTCCCCTACTTTGGGAGCACTTTGAAGTGTATTGTAACAAACGTCACGGGAGAAGTAAATGAGTATTAATGAGTGTATACGTCCTCTGCAAGAGATTGCAATTGGCTCTACTAAGTTCTCCCGCAGTGCATCTTCAATATTTCATCATGTTTTAAAATTGCAGCCACTCAGTGTCTGGAGCTGTGGTGCCACCGAATGGTGGTATGCAGTAAAGAAAGTGAGAGCAATAGGATGAGTTAGAAAAGCCTGCCACTGCATTGGATCTCATTCCATGTGCTTTGCATGGTTATGTCATAATCAAAGGATCATAATGTCATATTTGTTGTGCACATTCATTTTTGAAAGCATCTAGCAAATCTTGATCTCAATTTGCAGAGAAATGGGATACTGTCCGTATATTTCTTGGTGCTTTCTCGTGTTCAGGCAGCAGAATTAAATATCTTTTTTTTAAAGCTTTGCAAAATCTGCCGTTCGTTGGAAGCGAGTCCGTTGTATAAAAGGCAGCCTGCTAAGCGGAGAAACATCTGCAGAACAGAACAAAGCAGGGGATGCTTTGACAGGCTGCAGGGAACCGGTGGGAGAGCCTCGTGGGGCATGAGGAGATGTGCGCTTCCTATATGTAAGCCAACAGACCCTGGAGGAGAACAATCAGGATGCCAACGGAAGAGCGTTGATGGCTAGCATCATTCCGCTTAACCGGGGCATTGAAGACAGAAAGACAAGTCGTATAAGTAGAGTAGATTTTCTTTCATTGCTTTTTATGATTGAAAACGACATATTAAGACTCTCTTATTATTGATTAAATTAAGTGTAATTATTTCTTTACTGGGCGGCCCGGTGGGCCAGTGGTTAGCGCGTCAACCTCACAGTGCAGAGGTATCGGGTTCAATTCCAGCTACTGTGTGGAGTTGGCATGTTCTCCCCGGGCCTGCTTTGGTTTTCTCCGGGTACTGTGGTTTCCTCCCACATTCCAAAAACATGCGTGGCAGGCTGATTGAAAAACTCAACATTGTCCGTAGGTGTGAGTGTGAGCACGGATGGTTGTTTGTCTGTGTGTGCCCTGCGATTGGCTGGCAACCGGTTCAGAGTGTCCCCCGCCTACTGCCCAAAGACAGCTGGGAAAGGCTCCAGCACCCCCTGCAACCCTTGTGAGGATAAGCGGATTGGAAAATGCAACCCTAAATCCACATCGCCATCCAATAGGTGAAGAGTATCTAAGGCTATTACGAATACTAAACAAATGTGGCGGCTGACCTGACTTTGATTTGAGGCTGCAAAAGTGCAGAGACAGACTTGAAATGGAGGGCATTATTCAATTCGCAGCAATCATGACCACCGGTGCACCGCTTATGTGCACCCCTGTACACACACAAATAGATATTATAAATATATATAAAGGGTATCTGATGCTTCTGGAATTTCTCACATTTCTGCATAAAATCACCATCAAATGTGATCTGATCTTTTTCAAAATCACACATGAAAACTAGCTGTGACTAAAAACACCCAAACATGAATGTTTTTATATTTTTAATGATGTTTGCATTAAAACAATGACAGAACAGAGAGGAATAAGACACTGAACAACGGCATTTAGTAACCGGCTGCCTCCTCTCCGCATTGCATATTGTATATAAGTAAAAGAGCAATTTGGTCTTGTTCATGACAAACCTGGCTAAAAATAGATAAGTCGAGGCAAAATGTGACTATTTTTCAGCCTATTCTTGCATATCTTTGGTCTGCTAAAAGACCTGTGAGTCTTGATTATGAGCCAAAGATGAGAGCGGAACCCATTATATGGAGCAAAATGATGGCCTGTGGCTCTCCTCTAAATGGGAGCAAGGCAAATCGAAATCATGCTTAATAAACTCTTAACCTCAGCAGATGTCCACAATAATTACTATCATCTGTCTTCCAAAGATAAAAATAGGTGGTCTTTAAATATTTTGCAGTATTAACGGTCTGTCCGCGGCAATGTCATCCAAACAGCGGCAGCTTCAATAGCCGACCATATACTGGATTACCTTCTTGGTCCTCCATTTTATCAAACATGCCGTTTTTTTTTTTTTTTAATCAAAGCCTACTAGTGGCAAAAATAATGCACTTTTTAATTGTCATTGAAAAACAAAGAACCCTCCCTTTGACTTGATTGATATTAAAGAAAGTGCGTCTCCATACAGAGGAGTGCATATTCCATATTTTAAAAAGTGGTAATGGTCTGGGCGGAAAAAAAAGCCCAAAAACATTTTTTCAACAAATACATGATTGACAGTATGTTCTATATATATTATATTCAGTATGGCAAAGTCAGTCCAGGACGCATTACAAGTGTTCATTAGTTCAATGCCCACTCCACCTCCATGACCATTCCCTTTAAATGTGGTACTTGGAGCGACATCTTTGTTACATCAGCACATTAAGGGCCAGCAGTGCTCCACTCAGGAGGCAACTGATCAATGCGGCTGAGCTTCGTGCTTCACCAGCACTGTTATTACCATGATCGAAGGTGGTGTGAACCAAAGCTGGAGTGGTTTGCCCTCGACAGTGCCTCAGGTCTTCCCCCACACAGGCGGCATAAGCCATGGCGTGAGCAATGTAATTTTGCTCTTGGATGCCGTGGAAGAGGTGAGCCATGGGTCCACGGGCCAGCACGGCCACGTCCTCTCCACTGTGAGTGGCTGAGTCTGTTGGCACTGCTGACAGCTGGACGTATTCTTCAGTTTCTGCGGAAAGAAAGGTGTGACGATACAGCTGTGCACAATGAGCAGAGATGCTCCAGTGGAACCGCATGAAGCAGTTCAAATTATTGTTGAAATTGATACACCAGAAACTAGGGATTTAGCTCCAAGGGATAAATGCATCGACAAGTACACTGTTGTATGGGGAAGTTTGTTTATGTGACATTTATAAGAGTTATAAACGGAAATGTGATCAGTGCAAATTAAGAGAAAAGAATGCCTAATGTTATTGAACCCTTTCAGGGACAGGGGTTACTACAGTGGACAGTTTGTCGTGTTATCAGGTTACAGGGTGCATGCAAGGGTTAATAAGATAAATGATTCCAAAAAATCCTCTTAAATTAAAGCTGAAGTCACCACCATTTATCTTATTTGAGATTGAAAGAGCACCAGGGATTCAAACAAAAGGCAAAGCTGTAGAAAATGAAACACAGTTCATGTGAATGCAACTGTCATTGTGGTGTGTGTGTGTGTGTGTGTGTGGGGGGGGGGTGTGCGTGCGTGCGTGCGTGTGTGCGTGTTCCCTCCTCGTGCATCTGTTTGCATGCTACCGACGGTGCCGCC
>CAAKHF010024464.1:12550-30888 GCA_901007745.1 Hippocampus kuda | reverse complement strand
AATGACATTTGTGCATGCAAAAGGGTAAGTGTGTGTGTGTGTGTGTGTGTGTGTGTGTGTGTGTGTGTGTGTGTGTGTGTGTGTGTGTGTGTGTGTGTGTGAGACATGCATCTGTACTGCTATCAGTTAAGTATTGACTGATAACACAGCCTCTGATTATGTAAGTGACAGAAAGTCCATTTGCCCTTCCAAACTACATATGCCCGCACACTACAGCATAATGAGATCTAATACAAGAGTAGTATAAAAAAGCGATAAGGGAAAACGCATGCACTCCCTCAACCACTTGTCCGCCCTAAACTAAATTTTGAAAATCATGCTAATGTTCATTATATGTAATTGTCAGTCGTGCAGAACAGCCCTGCCTTATAATTACAAGATACACAATATTAGATCAGCTCTCAATATACAATATTGCTATAGAATGCAGGGCGGCCCGGTAGGCCAGTCGTTAGCGCGTCGACCTCACAGAGCAGAGGTTGTGGGTTAGATCCTGGCTTCAGCCTCCCTGTGTGGAGTTTGCATGTTCTCCCCGGGCCTGCGTGGGTTTTCTCCGGGTACTCCGGTTTCCTCCCACATTCCAAAAACAAGCATGGCAGGCTGATTGAACACTCAAAAAAATTGTTCCTCGGTATGAGTGTGAGTGTGTTCCTGTGATTGGCTGTCAACCGGTTCAGGGTGTTCCCTGCTTACTGCCCGAAGACCATCACCCACCGTGTCCATTGTGAGGATAAAGCGGATTGGAAATGGATGGGCTGTAGAAAGCTGCGAACTACATCCATCCATCGATTTTCTAAACCGCTTATCCTCACAAGGGTCGCGGGCATGTTGGAGCCTATCACAGCCGACTTCGGGCTTTAGGCGGGGGGACACCCTGGAGTGGTTGCCGACCAATTGCAGGGCAAACGTAGACGAACATCCATCCGCGCTCACACTCAGACCTCAGGACAAATGTCAACAGCTTGCATGGCAGGCTGATTGAACACTCTAAATTGTCCCAAGGTGTGGGTGTGAGCATGAATGGTTGTTTGTCTGTGTGTGCCCTGCGATTGGCTGGCAACCGGTTCAGGGTGTCCCCCACCTACTGCCCAAAGACGGCTGGGATAGGCTCCAGCACCCCCCAGCGACCCTTGTGAGGATAAGCGGATCGGAAAATGGATGGATGGATGGATTGATGGATTGATGAATCGAGCGGTCTGGTCGACTGGTTAGCACATCGGCCTCACAGTGCAGAGGTGCAGGGTTCAATTTTGGCCCTGGCCTTCCTGTGTGGAGTTTGCATGTTCTCCCCTTGCTTGTGTGGGTTTTCTCCGGGTGCTCTGGCTTTCCCGCATTCCAAAAACATGCACGGCAGGTTAATGGAACATTCTAAATTGTCCAAAGGTGTGAGTGTGAGCGTGGATGGTTGTTCGTCTCTGTATGCCCTGCGATTGGCTGGCATACTTCAGGGTGTCCCCCGCCAACTGCCCGAAGACGGCTGGGATGCTCCAGCACGCCCCGCGACCCTTGTGAGGATAAGCGGATCAGATAATGAATGGATGGATGGATGGATGGATGGATGGATGGATGGATGGATGGATGGATGGATGGATGGATGGATGGATGGATGGATGGATGGATGGATGGATGGATGACAGTGTCATAGAAAGCCAAATATTATTTGGGGAAGGCAGAATATTTGATCACAGCTGTTTTTTAGGATTTTACAAGTGCAGGGACGTTGTTGGTGAATCATGCATAATATTCAGTACCTCTGATCAAGTATTTTATCACTAACCATTGTGATTCAAACCCTGATGTCTACATTTAAGTGAAAGAAAAGGGGAGGACCTGCTGCATGATTCATGTACTTTGCTCTGTCTTGCTTGTATGTGTAAACTACAGGAATAAGCTCTTTGGGTGGCCGTTTCAGCTTGCTCCCTGCCTCTGGTAGGATGATAAAATAAGTTAAATATTGAACTGTTTAAATCATGACATACGATGTCGATAATTAAATAACTTATGATGAGAAAATATTCTGTCATTGAGAAGAAAAATACTTTATTTAGTCATGATTTAAATATACACTGTACAATGTGACGTTTCTACTTTAGATGAGACATTTTATTTCGACTTTTCAAGAGGTAAAATTACTGAACAAAAATTACCATTTAATTTCTTGCAGGTTTGCAACCTGCAAAACTGGAAAAACTGCAAACATTTTGAAAAAAGTTAGAAAAGCTTACCCTCATGTTCCACTTTCTTCCTGTCCATCAAGGTGGACCAACACGACAAAAAGAAAAGCTTGACAGTTACTGATGAGCTTTTTAAAAAGAAAAGGCTTCTGGTGACCAGACACTTGTCAATGTGCAGAATGGATAAAGTTGCTTGCAGTTTTTGTACTTTCTTTCCATTTTTTAAGTAGATGCTGTAAGTGCCAAAGATTTATGCTTGAAGTAAAAATTTTTTCCAGATGCACCAAAGGTTTATGAGGTGCATGGTTCACGGTAACTGATATATGCAGTACTCAGTGGGCACTTCATCACGTATGCTTATACAATCTTAGGAAAATGGCTAACATTATCAATGCTCAATTTTCAAGACGCTTTCAGAGAAGGGCTAATCTAATTGCATGTTTATTACGGTGGTTGTTGATGTTTACAGTGGTGTAGAATAGACGCATTTGTAATATTCTGGTGAAATTTATTTCGCCGTGGAGGGGCAAAGTGTTGTAGTCGATAAGCGCACGGCTTGTGAGTGAGAGACTGTGTTTTGTTGATCGTCAAGCACTGATGAAGAGCCAAGTAATTGTGAGCACACTATTGTTGCAATAAATAACAAAAGCCTGTGCGATTTGTACCAATCGGTGAACAGGGCCAACGTTGGATTACATGACTAGAAATATGGCAGTATGGAGTTTCAAAGTATTTTGAAAAACAGCTGAACTACACCTATTGTTTTGTATGAGACAAGAGATTTATTTCTCAGTTAAATGCATACACTCTAAGTACTCGATTCCATTCTCCAATTCGCACCGGGCTCTCATCCACCTGATTTTTCTCTCCTCTCCATCTTTTTTTTATAGATTTGTTTGCTTGGCGAGTCATTCCTTACCATGCATACTTTTGATTCAGATGTCAAATTGCAACTTGTCTGAGATGACATTTTGCTTTTAAAACACAAATTGACAGTATTTTCTCTTGGTCGCTAATATTCCCACCGTTCCGTCTCTCTGTTTGATGAATGCACCCGTGGGTTTAAAGTCACGCACACACATACATTGAAATCAACTAAACATGTCATTATTCAACCATGTGACGCCAACATGACATGGCCCAGGACTGCCCCGTTATAGTGCACAGGATGGAAATTTAACGCGCGACAGCGCTCTCTAGCGAGTGAAGCGCGGTATGGCAGATTCATTCGCAACCAAAACGACGTCTGACCGCGATCGAGCAGCTACAAGAATGATTTTTGGTTTGATTTCTTGTTAGTCAGACCACTGTGTTAAAGGAACGCATTGCATAGATATCATAAAAGTCTGAGCCAATGCCAGTGAGCTACTGGTTGAAAATAAAACTGTGTTCAAAACATACTACAGTATTACAGTACTGTATATAATGTAGTAAGTTCTTTTGCTTTATTAACCTGATGTGTCAAGTGGACCAACTGAAAAAACAAAGCAAAACAAAAAAACACCACCAATAATGTGCCAGTAGCATTAAAGTGATCTAAGACGCCTCCCTCAAAAGTAATTTTGGAAAGCTCTCTGAGTTGCTGTAGTTTTCTCTTCACGCTCATCACAGAACCTATTGCAGAAAGTCTTGTCAATAAAATGCAAAAATGTTTGAACGTAAAACCTGCCGGCCTATCTGATGCGAGATATCCACTCAATGAAATGTGACAAAAAGGATACGTTTTATTTGCAGCTATCTTTATTATTTCTTCCAGTTTTGGATGTGAAAAGAGCCATACTTTTCTTTAAATATATTTTTAATAAAGTAAAGCAAAAGAACTATTTACACATTTTGATTGAACTGCAATCAGTTACTGTACTCCGATTTTACAATTACAAGCACTTTTGGCCAGCTGAGGAGAGAAATAAATACGGGGTAAACTTCCACTTTGTTTTACAAGAAAGCAAAACTACATTAGTATTTTCTTTTAGGGGGATAAAAAAAAAAAATACCGGTATATATGTACAGAACTCTCCTAAAATCTGTTTCCACTCATGGAAGCAAAAAGGCCTTCGGATTTGTCCTGTTGAACATTTTTTTAAAGTTACTTTCATAAAGTGGAGTTTCAACTCTGCAACTTTTCAAGTTTCAATGACAGCATCTTATTAAAAACCAACAAGCGTCTTGCCGGCTTCAAGTTCGTGAAGTACAGACAAGGAAACAGTAGCACAGATACAGCGGAGGGTAAGTTACGCTAAGTGTGAGCGTGTGTTTGTGTGTGTGTGGTTGGGGGGATGGGTGGGCGGGGGGTCGACTGGTCATCGTCCCTAGCAGCAAAACTGGTCAATGTTCATGATGACTCTCCTCAATGATGCTGTCCTTGTGAAATCTGCGTTTCGTCTTCAGAAGTCTATAAGTCTTATGACTCCTGTCTCCAAATGTCCACCTTTCTTCAGATTTTTCCCCCATTTACTCAAAAACACAGGCCAATCATTCAATACAGAAAAAAATGTTGAAATAAAGCGTCTTCATGAGCATGTAGAACAAACACCGCGTGTGCAGAGTTGCCATGACAAATGACATCATCAAAAATATATATATAGAGCCTCTTAGATATTTATGTATTTGTCAGCATAGTGTTGCTGAGATGAGGGAAAGCCATTTCAAAATTGGAGTCAAACTTCAAAGCAAGCAGTCAAAAATAAAATATTGACGTAAACGCTATTAGCCTCCGCTTATCAGCATTCTCATTATCTACTCTAGATTCTTGTCACATGGATTCACTGGAAAAAGGACATTCAATTGCACAAAAATAAAAGAAATGACATGATTGAATGCTCAATTGATAATACAATCTCTCCCAGCTGAAGATTTTTTTTATTGCTTTTTTTTTCCCCTCCCGTTTCTGACGAAGGACTTAGTCAGCTTGTCTGAATCCTCCTCAAGTCCTGTCCCAAAGGATCCCAATTGAAATCCTATCAGTCCAAATGTCACGCTCCGGAGATTCTAACTGTTGTCCGATTCGTCCGCCTGGCGTAACCATGTGAAGAAGCCGGTGACGGACTTGAGGGCCACGCCCTTGCCCTGCTGCTCGGCGGGGTCCTTGCACGACTCCCACTTGTAGAAGGCATCATCTTTGATTACTTCCTCATCATAAAGTGTGTCAAAGAACATTCGCAGCAGATCTGATGGTGGGACAAGAGACATCACTTGAGCTCAGCACAGATATTCTTGACAGTTGAAAGAAGCGAACGAATACCGTATTTTCCGCACTATAAGGCGCACCTAAAAGCATTCAATTTTCCCAAAAGTTGACAGTGCGCCTGATAATTGAGTTGTTTCCCTGTTATGAGTTCCTATGCTATCTAGTGGTGATTATTAGCAGCCACCAATTTCAATGTTTTTGCCCGACACTAATTGACATATGTATTCACCAACACACACTCAAATAGACAACTACTTTGTGAGCTCCGCAGAGCCATTATGAAAAAAAGATTTAACTACAAAGTTAACTACAGACTAAATGAAGGAAGGAGACAAGCAAGACTTCTAAGGATATTTAGCCCCTTGTGGAATTGAGCCCACAAGGTTTGTGTGCCTTTTTGTTGAATCAATTGTGTTCACAACATTTGTGCGCCCTATACAGTATATGAAAACAGTTTTCAAATAGGACATTCATTGAAGATGCGCCTTATAATCCGAAGTGCCTTATAGTGCAGAAAATTACTTAAGTATTATGAGTAATAAGTTTAGGTTCTATTTGTTGGTATACAGTCACTCACTGGCCGGTTGCTCCATGTGCACCATTAGAGCCTGTAAGGCATAGAGAGCTTGCAACTCCTTCTGCTCATCCTTCAGGAATTTCTGCAGCAACTTGGCCCTCTGATTGATTATCTCGTCATTCACCTTGTAGGGATTCTCACCTGCACGTCATGAAAAAAAAAATCTAAGTCAACAAGACATTCATTACAGCTTACATATAGCGCTGATAGCATTAGTTTAACTGAATGTTTTTTGACCTGTACGCTGGACAAAAATGCACCTAAATCAGTTCATAATCCATCCAACCATTCTGTATTGCATGTCCTCATTCATGTCGGGGGTGAGCAGGAGCCACGCAATCACAGGGCACATATAGACAAACAATCCACTCACATCCACAACCCACAGACACTATATTTAGCGAACATGCATGATTTTTGGAATGTGGGACGAATACCCCGAGCACCCCCCGCCCCCTTTTTTTTTTTTTTTTTATCTTGTCCTTATTACCTTTGGGAAACATTTGATGCATTCAATTTTGTGGGAAAATTTTCGGTCCGGTATCACTGCCGCAATCCAAAAAATGTCCATAAACGTATGATTACTATTGTGTGGCAAAAACATCACTGACTTGCACAATGTCTTGATATCAACCCTATGGAACATTTTAGAGATGAACTAGAATGACGATCGTGAGCAAGACCCTCTTTTCATAAGCTCCCAAAACATTTAGGTGGATAAATGGGCAAAACCTCCCATAGAGTCACCAAAGTTTTGTGCAAAGTCTTGCCCAAAAAGTGTGGAAATCTGTTTTGGCTGTACAACAGAAACCAGTTTGATAGGTTCATAAATTGTCATGACCAAAGTGTACCAAGTGTTTGTTCGTAGACAGTACGTCACTTTTTTTTTCCTCCTCACATTACCAATCAGTAGTAGTCCGCCTGACCATGATTCAGTGTAAAATGATTATAATCTTGAACGGGGAATGTAAAGTAAGCAACTCACAGATGATTGCTGATTGGCAGATACAGGTCATCAGTACTCTGACAAACATGTTGGAGGAGGCCTGCTGCTCATCCAGGTTGGCCTACAAGACAGAAAGATTGCTGTATTTATATTTTGGCAGCATCACTCACAAATAAACCGCTCAATGAAAACAACAACAGGGCTATTATTCATCAGTATATTGAAAGTTGAGTATGGCCACTGGACAACATTTCTTGAAAAGCAAAAATGCTCTTAAGTGAGCATAAAATTGTTAAAATAACAATCCTGGGTACTATCCACCTTTGTCTAATGTGGAAGAAGAATCTATTTTCAAACATAGGTACAACATAGAAGACATAGCATGTACGAAATATATAACATTTGGGAGTCATTAAAAATCAAACTGAAGCTAACATCCATCCATTCTCTGAACCACTTAATCCTACTAACATCGTTAACAATCATTTTTTTGTTGCGATAAAGGAGACAACAAAAGGACAAAAACAGATCTGAACACTAATGTAATAGAGATAGTTTGTCATTTAATGTATTGGTAAAAACATGGCATATCGTTCACATGTATTATTGGGGGGGGGGACACACGTGCCAATAAGAACACAATTCAAAGGCTGCCATTTCATGAATGGAATAACAGTAAGTGGAAGTCAAATGTTCATAAAAGCCCAATAAAAAAAGGAACACACACCTCAATCCAGTCGATGATTCTTTTGCTGTCAGCCTTGTCTTGGATCAGTCTTTCAAGCTGTCTGCTCAACTCTGCAGAACTCATCTTCTTGGTTTTACTCTTTTCAGATGCTTCAGCCAGTGTGAACATCACATTCTGTACCCACAAATGGTACCTTGTTACGACTTCCGAAAGTGATTTGAACGACGACTTCATAGCAATAGATCAGTCGAAGAGGCATAATACGGTCGGTAGAGGAGGAGAGACAGAAGTTAGTGATCATCGCCCCTTACCTTTTCGGTCACAAACTTGTTGACATCTACATCCTCAGGGAGGAAGTCTTTCCATTGGAGTCCTGCCCCTCGCCACATTGTGCCCACCTTGTTATGGCTCTGGTTGTGGGATATTCACATTTACAAGAATCATCAACAAATTACCCACATTACCCATTCAGATGATTTTTTTGAAATTTTTTATGCTGGTTCCAAACATCCACTGTGATTCTTACGACGCCGCCTCATTTAGCTAAAATGGTCCCACACGACCACAGTTTATTCTACTGGCCATCCTCCAATTTATTAGGATGTAAATCCAGGTGCCAATACTAAGATAAATGAAACTATTGAATGCTACTGAATTGGGAATTTCTCCATTGCGAGACTAATAATGGTTTTCTTATCTTATTGATGAGGAAAAAAAGTCAGATTAAAAAAAAAAAGGATTGTTCAAATTGATACAATTGACACTGAATTTGTAATCCCACACTGTACTTGATTTGTGAAGTCAAACCGATGAGCTCACCATCTCTTTGCAGAGTAAAGTGAGGATACAGACAAGCAGGTCTCCAGCTTTGCCCAGAGGGATCAAAGGCTTAGAAATCTCCCTGTAAAGTCCAAGAGATAGCGTTCACATCATTTGCAAATATTTTCCATTTTTGTCTTTGAACATTCGAGGAGGTACAGAGACTAACTTAAAAAGGTGTCCCATTGGGATCCCTCCCTCATGGAGCATGGGAGTTATCAGTTCTGACAGGTAGAGCCAGATGTGCGGGATGTCGATCGCCATTTCTTCAGCTACCACCAGGATTTCATGAAGCCTACATAAAACAAAGTCAATGCTCTGACTTAAATGGGATTGGGTTTGCAATTGAAAAAAAACAACACAAAATTTTTGTCATACAGCATTTGCTCAAACAGTCAGTCTGATGCGACAGTAGTACATGAATAAAATGATCTGCGAAAAAAGTCAGCCCTGCCCCCATCTCGTACCTCTAATTTGATTTAATGATCTAATGACCGCGCCTGAGGAAAAACAACCAATCAGACAGAGGGCCTTGCAAGGTGACAACCATTTGCCATGAACTTGCAAGCATAATTACAGTTGGCACATCCCAAATGCTCCTGTTGCTTTGGCCTTCAGGAAATCCGATGAAACGAGAGTGGAAAATCCACTTTTCCAATTCACAAAATTAAACTGTGTCCAACCATCTTTTGCAACTACTGGGCATAAGAGTAACAAAAAGTAGCAGAGAGAAAGGATTTTACGGGGATTAAAAACCCCTCAAAAATTAGTGAAGTGAGGCTACGTTATAGCTTGCTAAAAGTTTCACACTGTAAAATCTCCTCTTAAAAGCACACTAAAGGAAGGGACCAATACAAAATTGCAAATTTCCCCAGTGTGGGACAAATAAAGGTTATCTTATCTTATGTTAAAAGTATTGTGATTCTAAAACTGGAAATAAATGGCACAATAAGAACAAGTGACAGAAGATGACAACACACAATGATAAACATGAATGACATGATAACAACAAGAGTTTCTTATCAAATGCTTGAAACTAAACGTGTATTCTGACAAGACAACATGTTAGTTAATCATGCATGATCAGGGCTTTTGAGATTTCCTACTGACCCTTTAAAGTACTGTTCTGTCAGGAGGGTGCCTGTCTTAATGAGCTGGTGCAGCAGCCGGCCCAGGTTCTCTCTTGTAATGGTGTTCCGCTCCAATGTTGACTCCAGACCGAATTGTACAAACACAAACAATAGCTGAGGGCAGTTTATCTCGTTCACACATTGCAGGGCCTCCTGTGGGGACAGAGAAAAACATCATTGGCTATCAATGCGTGCTGAGACATTTATATTTAGTGTGTTTTCACGAGCAGAAGGCGCACTTCAAAGTTTTACACGTTCTCCAAAATACATGGTTCGCCTCATAATGCTTGTGTTTATCAAGTTCCCAAATCTGTGAATGCTGTTGTGTGACTTCGATGAGAGGTGCATTTGACTGAATGACGTGCCGACACGCTTATTATATAGAGGACAGCATGCAGACGTAATCGTGGGTGGGGTGGGGCGTGAAAGAGGACGCTAAAGGCACGTGCCCAGTAAGTGTTTATAAGTGTATAAAGTACATGCATTTTCAGCGTACTGAAATAATACTTTGGGAGAATTTTTAGGATTTAATAATTACCGTATGTGATTATTTTTCCCCCCAAAATTCAGTGGAGTCAATTATATAAAGACATTTTGGCTATTCGTGGTCCAAGCAGGTCCCAAACCTCTGCGAATAAATAGCAGGGGATCGACTCTGCGGCAAATAAACAAGCTGGTTAAATAGATTTGAAAGATTGGTCCATCTTTTGATGCGGTTATTGTTCGTTAAAATTCATTGATCGGTGATCACCTCCAAAATCCTGATTTTGTAATGCCTACAAAACTATTAAACCAGCTGGCGCTTAAAAGGTGCTGCAAAGAGGAATAGGTGATAGTACCTAAAGACAGGTATGACAAACTTGTGGCATCATATTAAAAAAATACTCCCAAAGGCAAATATTTTTTTCACGTTGGCATTATACTGTGTGTTTTGTGTCGAATTTAAAGGAGAGCGGGGGAATTCCCATTTTGGAATCAGGCTATAACAGTGAAATGAAGAAAAAGTGAAGGGCTGTGAGAACTGTCCAGACTCATAGAGGAAGCCAATTGTCAGTTGTTATTGCATAAGCAATAAGCATTAGACATAGGTTTCAGTTTCGAGTACAATGAATTATTTTACAAATAAATAAATTCCGTTTACAAAAACAAAACATTTCTTTCATGTATTGTATATACAGCATACCCGGTACACTTTTTGTAATTAACCGGCAAACCATCCAAGCTGCTTTTTGGAGAGGCACAATGAAGTGAAAAATTTGAAGAGAAAAAAAAAAAGTGTTTTGTCTTACCTTGAGATCAAGGATATGGAGGTATTCTTCAATGATGGCTTTGGATTTTTTGGTTAGCTCTTCCACAGTCAAAGCAGGCTTGGTAGCGGTTTGGAGAGGTGGAGGAGTGCAAGCTGTTTCCCTCCTCACTGTTTATGTTATCAAAACGACACCAAAATGTAATGACCAGGTACAGAACTAAAATTATGCTGGCAAAAATGGGAATGGTGACACACAGGAGTATGAATACGACAGTAAAAGTCTGGTCAGGTACCGTTCTCTCGACTCCGAGGTCTCTCTTTGCTGCCGCGATCTCTGTCATCTGTCATATTTGCTACTTTGCGGACTGGATCTGCTGAACCACGCTGCTCTCTCTCCCGACTCTGTTCCTCATTTTCCCGACTGAAGCTTCGTGTAGCAGCACCCTGTGGCCTGTTTCGCTCACGATCATCACGTCGGTCAAGACCACGATCGGCCCGGTCGGAACGGTCAGAACGCTCGCCCCGCTCTCGACTTGAGCTGTTTCTGCATGGGGACAGATTAAAAGCAAACATGGGAGAATAACGCTGGCAGAAAGCAAAGTTTTAATGACAAACACACAAAATACATATGTGTATATTGTCACGACTAACAAGTCCTTGTCATGTCAAACAGTCATTACAACTGTGGATTAATTTTTTTTTGTCTACTTTTGCTGGTGGTTTATAACTCATATTTGCTCGGGCTGGCTTGTGCAGACAATTAATTCAACTTATGAAAAAAGGTGGATGTAAAAACAGACGTGAACCAGTTACGGTCAGGTTGAAGACCCAACAAATGCGGTAAAATATCACGTGTGAGAAATGAAAGCAAACCAATTTATTTTCTTGACAAATAACTCTGAGAACATTAAAAAAATTTTTTCGATTTACTGGTCAACCGAGTTTGGTAAACATGATTTTTCAAACAATACAGGATATTCATGAATACCTTTGAAGCCACACTGCATCTGTGAGCTTAATGACAAAAGTACAATTTTGTACACTGTCATAACATTATCTCAAAAATTGCCAAGACGTACGCACCGTTAATATTGATATATTTGAAAAAAATAAAAAATAAAATCACAAGGTTGGCAGGTCGGAATGACAACATTACGACTTCGTTTTACACAGTTACAACTGTTCTTACCTCTGAGGAACCCGTCTGTCTGACTCTGAAGTGCCTGACGAGGACTGTTGCAGAGCTGAGAACCTGTTGGTAGCTGGACGGCCGCCCAATTCTGGGGCAAGGAAGAACAATACACTCATAGATTGTTTCGTTCATACTCAAGGCTGCAGAGATATCTAACAGGGAGACCTACCGGAATCCATAAGCTTGTTGGTGCTACCACCGCTACTGCCCCTACCCCAGCTCAAAGCACCTTTGCCTCCGGGAGCGAGACACTGAGCGTGGATATCAAAAGATGCCTGATAAAAAGAACGGTTTGTTGATTAAAACCATATTTCCATCTGAAAACGAGAGAGCTGAATCAAAGCTGCTTCAGCATATGGCTTCATTGAGAATTGGCGTTTGATAAGACAGCGTGACTAGATGCAACTGAAATGTTTTTCATTTTCTAAATGCTACCCTTTCAATGGTATTTTTGTAATTTTATTAGTGATTTTGGTGATTTTAAAGTACAGTGGACGCTTGCTTTCTTACATTTTATGGGGGCAGGGGGAAGCCCACCATCATTTTCTGTCATATTGGCATTTCATCCCTGTTTATTCAAGATTTTTTTGGAGTGTCCCTTTTCCTTCTGGCTCTCTGCAAGATGATCATCTGATCGAGTGTCATCTGCTGGTTTCAACTGTCGATCAACGTTGGCGTTGATCGACAGGAAAAGGGTTGGTTGAACTGAGATTTACATGCAACACAAGGGTGGCAAGTTCACGTGCCGAAGATAGTCCTCGTTTCGTTAATATCTTGAATGTTCATATCTTGATTTTGATACTAGAAAGAGATATCGCCATGTTCTATTTAAAACAAAAGCGAAACAATTGTTTTACATGTAATTCTGTTTGGATTGTTCTACTTCAAGGTTGTGTTTGATGCAGGGTGGAAAGCAAATACTACATGCATATAACGGACAAGAATGGCAGTACCTTTGGGAATTTCAATTTCCCATCATAAGTTCGGTTCTTGGAAACTGTGTTCCAGCCATCATCTTGTGGTGAAACACCGCGGCCAGGAGTGTGAGGTCCTCCACGACTCCCTGATCCTCCTCCACCCATCCTGTTTCCCGGACTGCCGAAAGACTCTTTCTTCGTGATGAGGGCATGTTGCACTTTCATGTGCTCTCTGTGCTCCTCTAGCTGAGCTTCTTTGTGGATCTGGTCTATAGTCTTTGGGCCTTGGTCGCCTCGTCTGGGCACCCAATTACTCTGAGATGATACGAGAGAATTTAAGCAGAATAAATGCTCGGTCACCAAAACTGAAAGAAGTATAGTCAAAACCAGTTGCACAAAAATCTAACAAAAGAGTAACTTGATAAGGCTTTGCAGTGACATTAAACACTGCCGGATGATGAGGTGTGAGCATCACTCTGTGCTGTGAGCGGGCATAATAAAGTTGCTAAATCAGGTGGAGAGATGAGCGTTTACCCGTCGAAGGTCCACCACATCTTGTAACATAAAGCGGATCCTGGCACTGGTCTTCTTTTCCTTTATTACTTTCTCCATCTGTTTGAAGTACTGGTCCATAAGAGGCTAGAAACAATTACAACACAATGGTCGGTGCTGTAGTTTTGTACATTGCCAACTTTGCAAGCGGAAGCTGATGTAATGGACTACAAGTGAGCACCGTACCTTGGCCTTTTCAAAGTCTAGATCCTTTCCAATGGTAGATAACAGTCTGCACAGGCACTCCAGAGACTCCTCGTCATGGTTTTTCAGTAGCTTTACAATGCACTCTCGCATGATGACTTCCGTGAGCATCTTTAGTTTGAATAGCTCACCGATGAATTTAATATTACCAAGTGAGCGCCTCCTAGCCTTGTTTTTAGACTCTTCAAGATCCTCAATTAACCGTTGCTTCTCCTCATCCTGTTGTGGGGAAAAGTGTGATGTACAGTTGACAAATACATGGTCATTTTAAAAATAGTTTATCGTGAACAGTAAAATTAAAAAAATAATAACTTTGCAGTACAATACCCCTTCTGCAGCCTCCAGCTCCCGTTGCTTCCTTTCGAATATCTCATTGTCATATTTATCCTTCTCAAACTCATTCTGGCATCGATTCAGGAGCAGCTTCCGGAAGTTCACAGTGTCCCCTGGCTTATCTGTGGCTTGGACTTTTAGCTAAAAAGTTCAGAATTTTTATTGCCGTTGCCATTTATTAGAAGTCATTTAGCCTTAAGGTGTCTAAATAGGGAGTAACTCTTAGTATGTTTTTGATACATACCCCCATAACGCAGCGGCACATGTTGGCATAGGCCACTGAAAAGTCTGGCTCAGAGATGGCCTTTTCAAAGGTGAGGTCTATGACACCTTTTAACTTCTCCTCCGTGTCGATAGTGAGTTCTGACACTTGTTTCATTAGCTGTTGAAACTTTTGCGGGGTCAGTTTGTTGAGAATACTGCGGACCTTTTTAAATAATTCCTGCGTCTTGAGTTGATCTGGATCATTCTCCACGGTCTCTTCTCCAGCACCACCACGCATTGCTTTTTTCAGGGAAGGCTTCCATGCCTTCTCAGCCTTGTTCAGCTTGACATCCTCATTAAGAGACATGCTGGTAATAATTTTCCTCGGTTCTTTCCGTTGCATCTGCTGAGACCGACGCGGACCACCTATACCGACACCCATACCGGGAGGCTTAAAAATTAAAAAAATAAAATAAAATAGGAAAGAGGGACAGCGAGAGGACAAAATAATGACACAACACTACTAAATAGCTAGTCTGTGATCATGACAAAAAAATGTAACTTACTGGTCCTCGACTTCCTCCTCCTAAACCAGGCCTGCCAAGGTTAGCAAACGAAGGTGTGAAATCAGGACCATAGTTCATCCCAGGCAGCCGACTGGGGTCAATTTGGCGCAGAGGGGTCTTGTTAGCCTTAATAGAAAGGTAGATGTGCTGATCACAAAAAGCAAACTATTAAAGATTTTGCACTGCCATGTTTTTCTGTTTGCAAATACAAGTCTGAAATCCGACAGACTTGTCTATTCGTATGAAGGGTGTTTTTTTTTCTTTTAAATTCTTGTCTTTACCCCTTACCCCATTAAAAGTAAATGGGGACTATAAGCTATTTTGTATGTTATTAGTGTACGTGGCTGTACCTTGTCCAGGACAACATCATTTATGGCAGGAAGACCCTCAGGCTTATTCATGCTGGCAGAGATGAATTGAAATCTCAGAAGGAACGCGCGGTCATACTTTTTCTTCTCCTCCGGATTGATTGGTTTCCATTGTTCTGGAAATAAAACATTGTAGAAACATAAAAAACTGAATACAATGATGTGCAAATCACATTCAACCTATATTTGATAGAATGCACTCCAATGACAAGATGTTTAATCTTCAACCTGATAAACTTCAATGTTTTCAGCAAATAATCATCAACTTTGAATTTTATGGCTCCACAACATTCCAAAAAAGCTGGGACAGGTGGCAAAAACATGAGAACGTTGAGGAATGCTGATCAAACACCTGTTTGGAACATCCATTAGGTGAACAGGCTAACTGAGAACAGGTGGATGCCATGTTTGAGTATAAAAGGAGCTTCCCTGAATTGCTCAGTCATTCACAAACAAAGATGGGGCAGGATTCATCTCTGCATCAGAAAATAAACAGTTCAAGGACAATGTCCCTCCACATACACTTGCAAGGAATTTCGGGATTTCGGCATTTAAACTCCACAATATCATCAAAAGGTTCAGAGAATCTGGAGAAATCACTGCATGGAAGCGGCAATGCAGAAAACTAGCTTTGAATGCTGGTGGCCTTCGATCCCTCAGGAGGCACTGCATCAAAAACTAACAGCGTGCAAAGGATATAACCACATGGGCTCAGGAACACTTAAGAAACTGATACCAGTAAATACAGTTCAGCGCTACATCTGTAAGTGCAACTCAAAACTCGACCATGCAAAGCAAGTGCCATTTATCAACAACACCCAGAAATGTTGCTGGCTTCTCTGGGCCTGAGCTCATCGCAGATGGACTGATGCAAAGTGGAAAAGTGTTCTCTGGTGTGTCAAGTCCATATTTCAAATTGCTTTTGGAATTTGTCGATGTCGTGTCCTTCGGGCCAAAGATGTTCGGAATCATCCGGATTGTTATGGACGCAAAATTAAAAAGCCAGCATCTCTGATGGTAATGGGCTGTTTTAGTGCTAATGGCATGGGTAACTTACACATCTGTGAAGGCACCATTAATGCTGAAAGGTACAAACAGGTTTTGAAGAAACATTTTCTGTCATGCAAGCAACGTCTTTTTAATGGATGCCCTTGCTTATTTCAGCAAGACAATGCCAGACCCACATTCTGCAAGTGTTACAACAGAATGGCTTTGTAGTAAAAGAGTGCGGGTACTGGAATGGCCTGCCTGCAGTCCAGACCTGTCTCCCATTGTAAATGTGCACCACATTATGCAATGTAAAATATGACAACACTGTATAGTAGATTATTAAAATAACCACTTTTCAACCAATCGGTACATGACAACTCTTCTTTTCAGGAAAGAAAAACACCTATGTATATGGGGGAGAGAAATAAGTTATATGTTCATACTGCCAGTAGAAGGCAGCAACTGGGATAATGTACCTACCCTCTTTATACTGATATTCCTTGTCAGTTGCTGTCTGCTTCGAAGGGTTTGGCTGAATGTTCTCAGCATCCAGCTTGTCCTCCTTGTCCTCCCAAGTTAAGTCATTTTCTTCTACTGCTGGAGATGGAGCAGCAGGCTGGGTTTCAACTAATGTTGCTGGGACAACCTCGGGCTCTGGTGGTACAACTACTTTCTCCTGGAACAATGGGGGAAATGTGTGAATGGTTCAAAGTACGCCGGCAATTTCACTGTATTTTATTCACACGGACTTTAATCGCATGTTGTGGTTGAAACAGGTGAATGTACACCCACCTCTTTAAATGCATCCAATAGATCTCCAACTGCCTCCTTTTTATTCAAATCCTTCATTTTCCTCTTTTTCTTTGGCACAGCTACGGAAATGGACAAAGTCATCATGTAAAAAAAACAATCCAGAGATAATTAAGAAATGTAATGCATACTGTCGATAGGTGGTAAATGACACACCTTGCATAGTAGTTTCTACAAGGGTAATGACAGTCTGGGGAGGACTTGTCACTGTTTCTCGGACGCGGTCATCTTTTGAGCCTGCCACCAGTGGAGATGACATTGCTCCTGCAGTACAAAGAGGCATTATGGTATCCTCACTGGTGTTTTGAGAAACAAGCGGAATTGTTTCTTCAGCCTCGGGCTGGGAAGATGCTGCCTGGGTAATTGTTTCAGTAGGAACCTCTGGACTGATGGTAGAAATAGACTCGGCAGCAGGCGCTGTGGTTGATTCAACAAGTGATGTAGGCACTGCCTTCATGGTGGCTTGGGAGGTTTTGATGACAGGCTGCAGACAAATATCAGGCTCAGCAATGGGGCTATCATCATGCTGTTCTGCGCTAACAGCAGGGGCCTCCGGGTCTTGGGGGGATGGAAGTGGTAAACCATTGGAAAGGCAGAGCTCCTCTGGCTGAGCAATGGGAGACTCCAGAGAAGACTCCTGGTGACTAGATGGCAGATTCACCGAAGGGCTTTTTGGCACATCTACAGCCACATCAATTGCAGAGGACGAGAGTGTGTGAGACTTGTCCATAAAAGATGAAGCATCCTCTGAATGTACCTCCTCCTCCTCTCTAATCATCACATCCACCTCCTCAAGATTTGTGGCTGTCCTTTCTGGGTTTTCCTGAACTGCAGAGGTGGGCATAGGATCAGGAAGTGGTGCAGGGTAGGCAGGCACCTCAGGCGCAGATTGAGGCTCTGGAGTTAGTTCTTTGGGAGATGTGGCAGTGAACATTATGTCTGTAATGGCAACAATGGGCGCAGGGGGGGAAATACAAATAGTGCTGACAGGGGTTTCTGATATTACAGATGGTGTAGTTGGCTTATTGTTCATGTCAGACAAGGTAGCCTCTGCTGGGCTGAGGTCATCCTGAACAATATCAGGAGGCTGTGACAAAGAAGGCGGCAAAGGTTTTCCTCTGTCATCTGTAAGGTCATAAACATCAAAAGAATTTGTACAAGTTTGAACAATATCAAATCATTCAGTTCAAACACGTTTTTTCATTTTATGTACAATAGGTCCATTTTTGGTGCTGATGAGCTTGGGCAGTTGAACATCCTCCACATACCAAACGTAACATTTTCTTCTATCGTGATCATTTGTTGTATAACTTGGGTTCTCGTCAAACTGAAAGGTAAACATCTTTACTGACTTCTCTTTAAATTTCCTCTATGGATCTTAGAGCAAAAACTTTGCTGTCGAGCAGATTTTGTGCCTGTGTCATCTTTTTTT
>CAAKHF010024462.1:23858-35843 GCA_901007745.1 Hippocampus kuda | reverse complement strand
GAGTGTCGTACGGATAGTTGATAATAGAATCAGTTTCACCATCACTGAAGATATAGTCTGTGGTCACAATGTTACAATTAACCACGTCTTAGGGTAATGCCCACACACACACACACACACACACACACACACACACACACACACACACACACACACACACACACATTCTTTAAATTAAATACAGAATGTATTTAATTTCCAGCATCACATTACAGCCATCGCGTTCGTTATTAGCGTGCGGCTGGAGGAAAGGCATATTTTAATTTTTTCACGTTTCTCTCGCCCGCGCTCACCAGTGTTGCTTTACAACCTCGTAAATACAGTAACAACTTTGCTCCGTGTCGCAGATTTAAAGCTGTAACTGTTTTTTCTTTTCGAGAAAATCACATTTAATGCTGATATATGACCATGCACATGAAAAGTTAGATGGGAGTCAGGAATGAATGTAGCACAAGTTAATAATATCATATCATGTAATCATATAATGAGTCAAAGGAATTGCACAATTCAATTGAAAAGTCATGTGGTAAAAATGTTAAGGAATAATTCAACATTTTCAGAAGAAAACACGATTTAATTATCGACAAATTATGTTTTTTGTTTTTGATTTCATTCCCTTAAACGAATACAATTTTCCCCACTTATTCAAATTGTAACTCGACGTCTAAAAACATTGAAACAGGCGTCGCTGTGTTCTGACTCGATGCTAATCAAACGTTGAACTTGCGCGCCGATGACCGCTCGCGCTTTGCTCATCACGTCCTGATGATGAGACAACAATGAGCTATTAACACTTTTGCGCGTTCCTTTTCTTTTCCCCACCGAGCCTCGTTTTCCGCCAATCTTTTCCTTTGCTGATTGACGACACGCCCCTAATTGTGTCTTGCTTGCTCGCAGCCACGCCGAGACGCCTCTCGTCGACGCGTCTCCTTTCCAAAAGACAAAGCAATGGCGGTGGCGTTACCCTTACTTGACTGACTTTTGGGGAGAAATTCTACTTGTGTGTTGAGTCAAACATTTTTTAATAAGAAAAATATCCCTCGATAGTAATCCATCCATCCATTTTCTGATCCACTTCTCCTCACGAGGGTCTTTTCCGGTTGTCTTCGGGTAGTAGGCGGGGGAACACCCTGAACTGGTTGCCAGCCGAACAACCATCCGCGCTCGCACTCACATCGAATGACGATTTAGTGTTCCATCAACAAAAGCCTACTTTTGTAATTCATTTAAATTCAAATGTACAATCATTATACACGTTGCTTACACATTACGGAAAACTTCGATCACAATAAAGATGTTATTTACTCACCACCAGTATTACAGATGTGTGTGTGTGTGTGTGTGTGTGTGTGTGTGTGTATGTCTATTTTCACATTTTCAACAGTAGAAGTATTCATGTCACGTCTTGTGTTCGTGTATTTGTAACCGTCTTATGTTGCGCAGTACAGTATGCGCCCGCTCAAATTGGCAGCTTATACGAATACTCGGCAGCGTTAAAGAGCTGCAGTGGCTTGTAAAAAAAGGTCTCCTAATGCTGAATTGCGTGTTTTTATGAGCACGCCGACACGAGACTTTTACGGCGCCTGCAGACATGCGAGCTTATGTTTTTTTGCTGCACTTCGGAAGCACATTTGACATCTCTGGCGGGGCCGCTTTGTGATGCCCGCGCATAATTTAAAAGTACATATGAGCCCGGTGGGGCCCCCCCCCCCCCCCGACTGTCGCCACTGCCACCCTCAACGCTGATACGCCCTGGCACCCACGGGGGGAATTAACAAAATGTCCGCCGCTGTGTGTATTTTGTTGTTGTTTGGAGTTGTTGCATTTTATGGACGGCGCGGCTTTGGCGACACTGAGCAGCTGTGTGACCTCTGGCTTCATTTCTTTGGGCAGGGGAAAAAATATTGCAGTGTTTTAAAAAAAAAAACATTTGAATATTTTGCACACATGCGGGGAGCATAACAGTAAATGTGGGGGGAAAAAAAAATCACGTTTGGCGCGAAGGTAATACAGTAATACATTTTCATAACCGTGCACACAATGGCTTTAGTTAATGGAATTTTGCAATTTTTTTTTCTTCGCCTTAATATTTCAACGTAACTTTCAGAAATGATGCCTTATTCTCATAATATCAGGACTTCATTCTAGTAAAATAATATTTAAAAAAAAACAATTATTGTAAAATTCAGATCCTCTTTTTTTTAGGATTTTTTTTTTTACAATGCAAATTTTTTTTCTTTGTGGGCATATTATGACCTTAAGTTCTACTTAATGATGACTTTTTTTATTGTACTATGACTTGGTTTTCGTAATCTAATGAATTCAGTCAAGTAAAATAAATGAGAAAAATGTATTCAAATACATTAAAATCATCATTGAATACACTAATGAATTATATCAAACTCAAATTAAAAAGAAATTACTTATTTTATTAAACATGACTAGGGTTGTCGCAATCAAATCTATCCTATCAAATAAGCGAGATCGAGGAATCCGATGAATTAGACTGTAGTATCAACTTTGTACCAATAGAGGGTGCTAAAGAATGTGTAACCTGGCAAGGCTTCAGGGCAAGAAAAATAAAATGGTTGCCTTGTTGTCATTGCCTTTTTTTGCCCCGTCCCTTCATGACATGAATCGTTTCTATTTGATGTGTTGCAGTTTTACTGTCATAAAATGAGGCCTTTGTTCGTGTTTCCAGTAGAACTGCTTCACTTTTGAACCCTGAGTATTTTTTATTTATTTTTTTTACAAACAGGCTAGCTAGCTTACTGCATGTGTAGCGCTAATTAGCTGCTAAGCTACTTGCACGAAGCAGACCAATCTTTTCTTGTCTGCGCTGGCCCCACTGCGCGCCGCTTATGATTATTTCATGCTCTTAAATTCTTGATGCGTGCTTCTGCGGCTTGCGGGAGCATTCGAGTTGGCCCGCCGCGGCGTTCAACACCGCGCAACGATTCGGACAGCGCGGTGGCGCGGCTCCGCCCGGGTCCCCTCGGTTGGATCCCGCTCGTCCATTAGCGCCATCTGTGCCGTCCCCGCGCCGTCTGCGAGGGCCCCGCCGCCCGTGCCAAAACTATTGGCATTTCTCTGGAACAAGCACAGGGACGGAGCCCAGAGCGCTTAGCTGCCAATGATGTGCACTTACTAGCGCGCGCACACACACACACACACACACACACACACACACACAAAAAAAAAATGGAGAGAGAGGGACGCTTCAACTCTAGGGAAACAGATGGGCACCGAACATCTGCAGCCACGACAAAATGGCGGCAAACGGCTACTAGCTTTGTGAGACGACGCTAATTTGAGCAGGTGAAAACAAGGTGATGGAATTTGACTCAACAGGTTTCAAGAGCAGAATTTTCAAAAGGAGTTTGTGTGGGAACACTGTTTACGTCGAAGATAACCCTTTACTGGCAGCTTCAATCCAAAATGGCTGACGTCTTCGTCTTTTTTTGCGGTTTAATTTAAAAAAAAAAAAGGAAAAAGAAAAGTCCACCATGAGCGATTGATTGGTGCAGACGCTGAAGTTCAGAGATGCTTTTCCCAGACTGCTCTGCATATGCTGCTGCCGTTTGCTAACTTTTTAGAGCAAGCTGTCGCCGCTGATCCCGGGTCAGCGGATGACGGCTCCGACGGCGACATTCCGCTCTGTCAGCTTCCTCCCTTCCGAGTGTTTGATACTCACGCAGTGCATCACAGGCCGACGGTTTAATACCCTCCCGTAAATTGTGTCGCAAACTCGGCAGACTGCATCAGCGCTATCTGTTTGTGGATGCATCTGTTTAGCGTGACGCTAACTCAAAAATGACTGCCGCGCGCTCCTGCTGAGAACACGAACGATTTTAGCATTTTATCACTTCTCATTGGAAATAGGACTTGACTCCAGGGTTATGAGTGAAAACTGCCTCAGCACTTTTTAAAAAAATATATTTATTTTTTGGGCTATTCAGGTTGTTTTCAACTGTTGGTAGGTTAGCCTTTAATATCTCCCCATTTGAACTTTTACCTGACTTCATGGTGTGGGCCAACCTGTTCGTGCTTCATCCTTTTTGTTTGCAGATTACGATAGGTTAGCGTGTCAACTGTGAGCTAGTTAGCATTTTGTCAATTCTCCTAGCATGATTTGGAATCGTTATCGATCAGCTTCGGCCCTTGCTCTGGTCAGGTTGTCGGTTTCATGATAGCACATTTTCCCATTAGCATGTTAGCATTCCAGGATTTGTTGTTTACGTCACGATACTGTCCACGTGCGGCAACGAAAAAGAAGAAACGTCGGAGTGGTCGGTAATCATCACGCTTTTGGCCGAGTCTCGGGTGGCTGCCATTTCCCAGCAGGCCAGATGGCAGCGCTGTGTGGGCAGTGTGTGTTTGAGGGGCTAGCGTCAAGATGGCCAGCAGTCTTGTGGACGAGGGTGGATTGCTCACACACTCTGTCCATTGCAGATGCCTTCAATTTCTACTTTTAATGACCATTAACAGCTCTCAATTGGTGCATTTCAACCCAAACGGCAGCCATGTTGTGTTTCTTCAGATGTGGATTACTGAAGCTTTTTGTTGGTCTAACTCATGAGAAACACTCAGGCTGGTATCTCACTGAGCGGTGAGCGTTAGCGAATGTAGGGACTGTTTTATTTTTTGTCAGCGTTCGTTAAAGATTGCAGTGACGTTTGCCGGGTGCTGACAAATAGTTTTAATGGTCGCAAATCGTTTTTCTTGTCGGCATCAATTTTCCAACATGTTCAAAATTTCTTTGAGGCAAGAAAAATGGTTTGCGACGGTTTGTTGGTGTTTTTGCAGCTTTGAACAAATCGTGACCCCAAAAAAAAAATTATTCACGAAATGTGCAAACACTCACAAGCATGCCTTTTTTGAGACGTGCCTACCAAATTTCTGTTGCCCTTTTGAGAATTATTATATATTTTTTGTGGGTCCACTCATTAAGGACAAATCAGCCAAATTTTATGTTGCTTTGAGGGCTGAATTCCAAAAAGAAAAAAAAAATCTTGTGGTTGAGTTCCTTTGCCTTTCGAAGAAACACCGGAAATGATCCCGAAATGTCTGCTTGCAACCGAAATGGTCGACGTCGGTCCTTTTTGATATCGGAAACGGTCGTAAACTCGGAGCATGTTGCTCGATAATGCGGCAAAGAGACTGTTTGTGAAAGGAGAAGCACGTTGAGTCACAACGTTGCAGTCGGACTCGCTAAACCCTGGATTAGTGAAGCTGAAAAAGTATCCGCGGTACTTGGGAAAGCCGGCCGGCATCTTCTCGCCGCAAAAGAAACATCTTGCCACTGGATTACGCGTCGACTTTTTCCACGCCACAGATGGACGATTGTTCCTCCGTGATTCCGTCGCACTTTGCTTTTGCGATCTCTTCAGTGGAAGTAAAGCATCCTTCAGTTCCACTTGACAAGCCAATAAGAAAAAAAACTAACAAAAAAAAAAAATTTGGATGGCGTCTAAGTCGCCATCAAGCTGTCAGCGCGGCAAGCAACACATGGCCGGCTAATTTACATTTGTACTTCTTCTTTGATTTGTAGAGCGGGCGGGATTTGCTCATTATTGACCAAAGTGTGCGAGGAAAGGAACCAAGGAAGTGAAGAAAGAATTTGACGCAAATGTGGTGTGCATTTGGATGCCCGCCGTTTCATTTTGCACTCTGTTATTTAGCAACTCAGTGTGTCATCAAAACCTTTTGATGTACTTGTAGTTGTAAATATTTAAAAATGTTTTCTGTTGAATTTATTTTTGCCTGCTTGACTTCCTCCAAGTGACTGAAATCTTTTCTTTGATTTGTAGTTTTGTACAACGGTCGCTCTACTTACGAACGTCTCTTCATACGAAATTTTCAAGTTACGAAACGCCTCAACAGGAAAATGTTGCCTCTTGTTACAAAAGATATTTCAAGATACGAAATGTCAAAATACAGTATGGGCCGCTTCTCGCAGCTCCGGGTTTCCTGAACGCAGCATACTTAGAGCTGCTCTGCCATTGGCTATTACTTGGCATCTTCGTGGCATCCCATTGGCTAAGAGGGACCTCAACCGTTTGTGTCTATGTGTGTAGATGGCGAAATAGATCGACATGCGTCGAAGCAGCGTCCTCGTCATTCGCCCCTCGGGCCATGAGGCTTTCCGATTGTTTTGTGTAAATGTGAATCACCGAAAAAAAGTGTTGACCAGTCGGGCGATCGCTCACAATGCTGATCTTTGCCTTGGACATTTTTGAAGGATTGTTAAAAGCCGACAAAGGTCAACGTCCTTGGATCGGTTCTTTCCAAAACGCCGGGCAAAAAACACTCCTGAGAGAGAACATGAACTGAAGAGGGCAAAAAACGATGAGGATGCAGTTAAAAGTTAAATGAGCATCGTTTTTATTCATTATTCTTATTCTTTGTTTTTTATATGATGCGCAACTCTCATTTATTGTGCCAAAAAAAAAAAAATCTAGTTCCCCTTTAAGCAGTGTAACAAAGTATTTGTACTCGGTTACTTGGTTGGCACCGCCGGAATTGATTCCACATGAGCTCAACAATGTGACGCGCCGCACGACAGCACGCCGTTTGATTTTTCTGCTTTCAGCACGTCCGCTCGCAGTTTCTGTCTGCGGGTGTGCTGTTGAGGGATTCGCTGTGTGAGAGCTCCCTCTTGGTGTCGCCGCGGCAACTGTTGGCGCACGCACACACGCGTCCCCACATTCACGCGCGACAAGAAAGACGTTCTGATGCCATATTTGCATCAGATGTTGTCCAAATCTATTCTTGACATGATGGATATTTCAGTTGGAGTTTTGATTCAGGCTCAAGATGCTTTAAAAAAAAAAAAGATGTCCTCTTTTATTTGGGGTTTGCATATCGGGCATTGGAAATGATTCACATATGACCTTGAGTGATTTCTCTATCCGAGCGGCTTTATTTGTTCGACTGGATTGCAGACATCCTTTGTTCATTCTTTGGTCGCCTTTTTTACAGGGCGACTGAGCTTTATTTTGAAATTGTTTTGTAGCCGAGAGACGTGATTCATTTGTACTACTTTCTTTGGATTCTAACCAATGATGCGGACATCTTCATAATGTAGTTTTGGATGTATGATAATAATAGTAGGAATAGTAATCATGTGGACACAATGAGTACATGATTGAGAAGATTCATTTTTTTTTTTAAATTTGTTTTACAACGACACTGCGTTTGTTTATAAAATTGCATGAGTACTTTATGATAGCTACATTATTTTTTTTGTATTTAATATAGACGATGAGTCATGTTTTTATATCAATTTTTCAAAACAGGCAGGATGTTTTTTAAATGTTTTTATTGTTTGCAAAGATAATTCAATATTTTTACTGTACACTTTTTTCCCAATTCCTATGTGATCGTAACATTGAAATCGCACTCACAATGATTTTTGTCGGTTCTTTCTAATATTATTTTGTTTGTGTTGCCTTCAGGGTCGCTGTGTAAATTTCAGCCGGCGTTAGAGGACCACGGCGATGACGTCCAGACGCCCGCCGCCACCTATCAGAGAAGAATTTCTCACATTTTTTCCTGTATTTATATTGACTTCAATATTCTTCCAGCCCCTTTTACGATGATGATTTTTGACATTTTTATATTTTCCCACAATCATTCACACTGAATGCAGCGCAAGCATATTGAAGGAAGTTTGTCAGAACAATCCCGGCGGGGCGTGGGGAGTCGGGGGGTAGTGGGTCAGGGGGCGGGGCCTCCTGCCAATCCTGCTCGTCTTCCTCTCGGCGACGTCTCGTCAACGTGGAACTCGCCCAACCGTCCGTTTTTTTTTTTTTTTTGTCCCCTTAACACGTGACGGGTGGGCGACAAGACGGACGCCCCCGAGGTTTTCGGACCCCGGCGAGACTTTGCCGTTCCCAAGATACCTTCCCGCCCGCCTGTCGTCAGGGAGTTAATAGAGCGTAGCCCCCGCTCTGCCGCGGGGGCCACGACCGTACCCGTCTAATTATTAGCCTTCTTTTTTTTTTTTTTTTTTTTCATCGTCCAAAAATAATTTCACGTCATTTCAAAGAAATGTTGCACTTTGTACAGATTTTTGCCTTGAAATATTTTCGCCACCAAAGATATTGAAACCTTGAATGTATTCGCTTTGGCACACTTGAAGTCAGCTTACACATCCTTCAGTTGGCTACCAAATGAGCATGCGCTGTTATTATCCGATCTTATAATCAGTGTTTGAAACTTTTTTATATATATATGAAGACTTTTATACGATAAAAATATTTTGGAAATAAATATACGTTTATTTAATGTATTTGATTTTATTTCTGCACAATCCATAAAATGAAATATTTTTACACCCAGTATTTATCGTTATTCAACAAATTACGAAAAAAAATTTTAAATCATTTAATGACGTGATGAGTATTTATGTTTGAATGCTGCTGTATATTTGAAGACAGCATGTTTGGCCTCTCCGTTGGTCGCCAGGAAATTAATAGAGCATATTTCAGCCGCCGGGGCCGACCTGTCTGGGTGGAGGGAGCAGGCGACGGACGGACGGACGGACGGACGGTTGGGGTTGTGAAGGATTGATGCCTGGAGTTTGTCTGACACGTGCTGGTGCTCAGCAAGGCATGAACTTTTTTTTATTTGTATTTTTTTTAAAGAATAACAAAGAACAGAAATGTTCAATAAAATAATTCGACGACTGTGAAGTGACTCGTGCCGAAAAACGAGGGCAAGTGAGAGAGAAAAATGAGTCTTACCTGCAGTTGCGATACACTATATATTTTTTTTATTCTATATTTTTATATCTATACAAGTCACAATCTTGTTGATAGAATTTTTTGGGGGGGGAGTACAACTTTTACGACAAGCATTTTGACTTTTACAATGATCTACAAAATATTTTGGGCATTATTTTAAGCTCGTGGACTCTTGTTGAAGACAGGACGGTCTTTTGGGGATGAAAATTGGACTTTTGTTTCCATCTGAGGAAAGCTTTGAAAAGTTCCTATCCCACAGAAAATGCCACTTGCCTCCGCTCAACTTTGGCCGAGTCCAAAAGACTGACAACGGACGAGACAAAAAAAAAAAAAAGGAGGACACGCCTTGTCGTCAAGCACGTCCACAGCCCAAACGCAAACCCAAAGTAACAGATGCGACGGACGGATAAGTATTGTTCATTTCCAGAAATGATGTAGCCTATTTTTCCTTGGCGTGCCTCCGCCCCGATCCCAAAGGGGAGGGTGGTTGTGCGGCTCGAGGGGGGGGGCGGCTTGGGGGGTCGCTTGTTGTTTCTTCTTGGTCATGTGAAGGAAAAGGCCGGAACGACGCAGTCACTTTGCGAGCGGCCAGCGTGGAGATTGGAGTGGAAAAGCTGACAAGGCCGCCGCCCCTTTGACGGCGAGCGCTATGGACAATGACCGGTGGCGGCTGGCCGACCGCCCCCTCGCCCGAACGCATGACACCAAAAATAAGCTCAAGCGCCGTCAACGCCGACATATCCGTCCAATTATTATTCCTTTGTTCGCCACTCGTCGAGACGCTCCCAACGTGCGCCCGGCTCCTTTTTAATCAGGAAAAAAACAAAACGATTTCATGACAAATTTACATCACGTGACATCCTTCTTTAGAGTGGACGGTAATTTTTTTTTTATTGTATTATATTTTTTACTGCGCCATTAGATCGATTTTTTTTTTTTTTTGTAATTTAACCAGCAACGGTAAAATCATTTCTACCAATTTATTTGCGGACATGAATATTATTTGAATTATTGACAGTTGTTATCGAAGTTACAATTGTTTCTAAAAAGACAAAAATATCTGAAAGTATCCAATTTTTTTTCCTCAAAGTTTGAATGCCAAAATGTCTACGCTTCGTCGAGCGCCTCGTGATGTTGTTGCGATACACCAGAGGACTCTGTGAGCCCGAGTGACGCGACGAAGGAGCCGCTTTGCTTTCACGCAATAGCCAACGGAAAAGTCATGTGCTCATTTGTCAATTACAGTATTGCACGTTTTTATCATCATTGCGAATTTTTTTGCACATGTGAGTCTCCTGGCTTTCCCAAATAGCTTCGTCGAAGGCGTTTGTATCTGCAGAATTTTCAAAGACGGCGCCTGGAAACCTTGATGAAGCTGCTTGTGTTTTTCTGCACTTTTGTCTTCACCCTCATGCGCGAAGTGTTTCTCAGGGTCCCCCGCCGCCATTTGTTCACAAGAATCGCGTTTCCTAGGAATTCCTACAATTTCAAATCATCCCTCGCTTTTTGCAAATAGGACGGGAAGCCTGGCTGTTTCAGCATCAGACACATTTACACATAACCAAGGTGGCAAAAAAAAAAAAATCCAAAGCATCTTTACCGTTATTGATTTAACCATATGAAAATGGCACACCTATTTTAACTACCTCTATTTTTTTTTTCACCTTCCCCAAAAACAACTTCTGGTAGCACATCCTTTATTTATTTATTTATTTTTTAAATCATCTTGCAAATTTAGGGTAGGGAATTGTCCACGTGATGTTGCTTGTGCCGTTTGTCGTCCAAACACGTTTCACCAAATGTTTTCACTGAAAAAAAAAGTCAAATTGTATTTCAAATACAAAAAGGAGTGTAAAGAAAGCTATTTGTATGTGTGTGTGTGTGTGTGCGTGTGTGTGTGTGAGTTGTTGTTTTGTGTCCATATTTACATGCATGTGCTGGTGGTGAACACGCTAAAGGGGATCTTTAATTGGGCCCTTGCAGATTTATGCGGCCCGACAGGGAGCGCCATTATACACTGCTGTGTGTGTGTGTGTGTGTGTGTGTGTGTGTGTGTGTGTGTGTGTGTGTGTGTGTGTGTGTGTGTGTGTGTGTGTGTGTGTGTGTTTCGAGTCCAACAGTGACCAAAAGCCCTATTTTCATGCCCAGTGCAAGTCTAGGGCAAGGTGGAGTCTCACTTTTGTGCATGAGTGGAGTTTTCTTTCTTTCGATATTTTTGTAGGTGGGCGCTGGTAGAAAGTAGCATTCACACCATTGTGGGGTTGAACACAGCCAACTTACTTCCTGGACAATACTGTAATAGTGGCGCCACTCACTCCTTGCCGTTTGCAAGCAGTTTTGGTTCTCGTTGTTATCCTGATTATTTTACCAGTGTCCTTATTTGTACTTTGTCTGCCTCATGCCTTTTTTCTGAAAATATATTTTTTGACATTCATCAGAGTCTATGTTTATAGTGTCCGATTCGTTCCGAAAATCTTCCAGACATCCTGGCAAGTACATTTATAAGGAGCTGCAAGCAGCCCTGCACAGATGTTGTGAAGTTGGCCAGGGTGATCAGTAATAACTGCTGTGAAGTGGGCAGTTGGAGACCGCCTTCGAGTCCAATCCTTCATTTTCCTGTGTGACCCTCCCCAATGATTGCTGTGGGGACTGTTTTAATAAATATAATAAAGATAATGATAATAATGATGCGCTGAATGTACTGATTTCTACAATGATGCAGAGAATTCTGTGCATGCTGTTGTCATATTCATGAATGAAATATAAGATCCAGCACATATATCAGTGTAGTGCAGCATCTGTCTCCCTGCATCTTGATCAAATTCACCAAAATCACATTGGCACAAATTAGACCTGCTCGGAGCAGTGTTGCTAAATTATCAGGTGCACTGAGGGCAAAAGAAATGCCCTCAGTTGACGAGAACACCAAAGATGGTGCAACGTGGTCTGTCAAATTCCCAAACATGGTGAACCAGACTTGCCCAGCATGACAATGACCAATTTTTATGCTTGAGTGCATGTACACTTTCTATGAAAATAGAGCCGATGGTCTTTTTCATTTCATCACATGATTGATCACATGATTTGTATCTTTTTTTTTTTTTTTTAAATGATGGCGCCCCCTGAGTGGCTGCCTCTCCAGCAGCGCATATCCCTGTTTGAGTTTCTTTTCATCCTTCTACTTTATTTATTTCTTCTTCCCATTTTGTTTTGTGTGGTTTTGTACCCCAAACCTACG
>CAAKHF010024460.1:42776-59266 GCA_901007745.1 Hippocampus kuda | reverse complement strand
GTCAGTATTTGGCCCGGATGAGACTTCAGAGTGCAAATGTGATGCCTCCCCACAGGGAAATGGGCCGGAACAATCAACCGAGTAAGGAAACAGCCAACAAAACAACACGGGAAGAGACAGCACGGCACCATTTAGGTCGAACATCAAAAGGAGCTCTCAAGTCTTCTCTCCAAATGTGTTTGTTGACAGCCACGGAACGCAACTTAGACAAATGGAACATTTTCCGTGACTTTTTTAAAAAAAAAATTTGGGAAAAAAAAAGTCAATTTCTTGAACAAACCAGCATTGTGTCTCTGTGACACGCTCCCCTTACCCTTTCGGCAGGTGTTGAGCAAATCCAAGTACATGGGATTCAATCGCCCCTCTACCGGGGGACTTTATACGATTGGTCGTCGCATCGCGGGCTCCCCTTTCGGGGACCGGGCGCCGCTTCGCCGGGCTCTCGCTCTGAACTTCACGCTGTGTTTAGTCGCTCGTCTCCGCTGTCAGACGCAATTTGTCCACGGTGCTCGACCACAAAATCCGCCCCACTTCTGCGGTAAAAAAGAAATATCAATCACTCTTAATGACCAACGAGCGTGTCGCGCTTCGGGAACGACTCAGGAAGCCTTCGTCATGGCTTTTGTTATCGCTCCACCCCGCCCCCTTTTTGTACTTTCTTTTCGATCTGAGGAGGAAGTTCTCGTTTGTTTCAATGGAAGCCTTTGGGCTGCAATGTTACTAGTAAACACAAAGCTATTAAGTGTAGCGGCCAACTTTTAAGAGTGAAACCCTTCTTGCTGTTCTACGCCAAGGAAAGAGAAAGTGAGGTGCAATACGCCCTCCAGAAAAAGTCCTTTTACCGACCGGCCCATTTGGATGGGCCCCGCCCCCCCCTTCACTCCACTCTCCTGCTCCCACAAATAATCCCTCATGCCAGATCACGGAGGGCCAAAAGTATCAAGCGTACCTCCGCAGCCCGTATTCGCCATCCTCGGGAAAAAAGCTGTCCGTGCATTAGCAAGCCGAGTCAGCCCCCTCGGCCTACAAATTCCTGCTCATATCCGAGACGCCACATTCTCATCGGATGCGGCTCTCGTCTTGCGTGGCCGGCTCGGGTCATAAATGTAAAAAAAGCCTTTACAAGATGCGCTTCTGGTCTTTTTGGACGTGACGCAAGCCTGCCATTTCCCCCAAGGTTAAGTATGTCATTATTCCGACCCGCTTCACGGGCCGCGTTCGGGATTGCGGCGTTAAAAAGAAAGGAAAGCGGGATTCTTGGTTTGCGATGCTCTCCCTCGCGCATCCTGTCACCCCTTCCATCGGAAAGCGTGACTCGTCATTTCCTTTGATTTCACGAAGCCCATTCGGATCCGCCTTCGCTTATTCTTAACTCTAATAAGTAACCGAGAATCAGAGGTTAATAAGCGACCGCTTTGTTTTGACGACGGCTCTTTCTCGTTTCTATATAACTGCTGCTATTGTTAACGACCCAGTTTTTAATTTAATCATCCTTGTCAGGATCATTCGGATTTGTTTTTAATACGTTGCGCCGGAATAAAACAATTATTTTAATTAACTATTCTGGAGACGGATCACACGGCCCGGTGGTGTTAGTGAGCTCGTAATCTTTCATTCGTCGATGAAGGTTGAGTGGTGATATGAATGAACTCATAAAAACGACAGAGGTGGATGACATAAGGAAGTTTGATACATTTACTAAAATGACAATCAACGTAAAACATGCGCTCATTCACCGCCGTCACCAAATCGTTACCTTTCGACTTTCTGACAGGAATGTCCTCGTTAGCGTCGTGGTTGAGCTGGAGTCCACCGTGCTGCCCCGTCAAAATGTTAGCAAGCTACAATCGCAAGCATGAACATTTTGCAAACGTAAAGTCTCAACAGTTCGGGGATTTTTTTTTGGTGGGTGGGGGCTAGGGGGGGGCAGATGTTTTTGGACACTCTTACGAAGAGACGATTTCAAAGAGCCTTTGGTGGCTCATGACAAGCGGCTGACCGACGCTACAGTTAATTCAAGCTTTGGGCACAGCACTGGACGGCTGCTATAATGAGAGCCTTGGCCGCCTGCTGCCCTCGCTTGGCAAAGATTTGGGAGGGGAGCTGTCATCCGAAATGCAGTCTTCCCTCGCTTATCGCGGTTAATGTTTGCCGCGATATTGATAAACCTCGAAGGACGGGCGCCCCTCCCCTAGGATTTTTTTTGTGTGTACCAGCACGTTTGAAATGTGTAAACACTATTTATACTTTACATATTTGAGACAAAGACGACAGCGGTACACGTATTTACTTCAATCTTGAATTCTAAAACCTTATCCAGTCATTAACATTCATCAGCATTGCCTTCTGAGAGAGACAAACAGACTTTTATCAGTGGCGTCGAAGGTGTGCTCTGACGGTGTAGCCGCCGTTAGCCTCCAGCTAGCTCCTGGCCAGCTAATCCCGCGCAGCCGATGTGTTTATGATAAAACAATTAATGGGTATTGATGAGGAGGAGGAGGCGAAGAGAGACGTGTTGCTTTTTTCTGGACGAGCCCAATCACCCCCCCTCTCGCCGCGCACTTAGCAAACACAACAGTGTGACGAGACACTGATCAGAGAGTTAACAGGGAAGATGCTAGGCAGGGCTGCGAAGATGCGCTGCCAATCAGCTCACGGAATAAATCCACTCGTGCTGTCATTGGTCGGAACCAATCCTGCTTACAGTCATGGACAAAACTTCGGAGTCATTCGGCATTTTTTTCTAACGACCGTACTTTGGAGAAAAAAAAAAAAGCGATGTCGTGAAGCCGCGATAAATGAAGCGCGATATAGCAAGGGGTCGCTGTATGCCAAGCTGCTCCAGCGGAGGGCTTCCTAGCGTGCTACACACAAAGGTAAAAGTGTAAATAAACATGCCGTTGCAAAAGGGCGGCTATCGCGCGCGATTCACCGTCAGGCCGTCTTGCGCCGGGGCTGCTTCGCGCTGCGCCAGCCCCCACCCCCCAGTTGGCTCATCGTGCTCTCGTTTCATTTTTGACTTGACCCACAAAAGGATCACTTCATCAGAGCCTCAATCAAAACAAAAACCGATTCAAGCCAGTTAATTCAAGAGGCGTCAAGTGCGTTCCACGACGCGGGAGGAAGTAGGTCACCCCGACAATGACTGCGGTTCGATTTTAAAAAAACAAAACAAAAGGGAAGTACTTTATGCGCCGTGATGTTTTACTCTTTTCACCCTGAACCAAATTATAATCATTAAGCACTCGGCAATATTGATGACTCGACTTTGGCTCACGTTGTAAGTGAATTTGCAATGACGTTCTCTGGCACGTTGTTTTCGCTCGCCACCAAAGAGAGCCAACGCCCCCCTCTGGGCGCCTTCCACTCGAAAGTGATGGGGCCCATCGGGGGCTGATTGCCTGAAATGGAAGACCCTCCCAGACTGCAGAAAAATGCTCCTCACTTTTGTCACATTTTTTTGTTTTCTGAAGGACTAGATTCCAATCAAGAGCTGCATCGAGATTTTACACAGTCGTCGATAGAGCATCTTGTCTCCTGTTGTCCGTTTTTTTTTTTCCGTTGCGTTACCCCCCCCCCCATCTCCCTCCCTCCATGTAGCTGGAGAGGGTCAATAGCCGCGTGGAGTGCCCACGTGCGTATTAGAAATAACACGTGGAGCAGTCTTGTTCCTGGCCTTGCTGTGCGGGCGGGCGCTTCCAACGCCAGCGGAAAAGCAATATCGCAACTGTGTTTAGGCGATTAATTAGTCTTTATTAAACGCTAATGTGCGCCGACTGCGCGGGGTGTAAAATGACGGCGGTACTCGCTCCCCCCAGGCCCCAAGCTTCTCTCATTTCACAGTCTGCATCATCTATAAATATTACGGCCTCCCATTGGTCTTGGATGCGTTTCGCTCTTCCCTTACCTGGATTGATTTCATGAGAAAGCTCAATGGCTTGTCATCTATAATTACCTCCTCAATGCTGTTTATTTATTTTCTTTTTTTTTAACCGTCCTTGATGATGGCTCCTCACCCTCCCATGGGCTCGATATTAGCGGCCTCCCAGTGAAAATTCCGCATTTGGTCATCTTCCTGATCTCACGCTCATGCCGGTCCCCGGTTAAGCAGTCAAGCTCCTTCCCTCTTCATCCATCCATCTTGATTAATGGTAATGAGCAACCCCCGTTGAATTAAACATGACCGACAACAGGCCTGCCATTTTTATTTATTTTTTTCCTCCTGCGGCAGGAGTGCTTTATCATCGTGCGGCTCCGGTGCATTGGAGGTCAATAGCACCGAGCCGCAGTTGTTATATTATATTCCATCTGGGGTCTGACGAGAGCCGTCCCCATGCGTACTTTGTGTCAAGTGTCAAGGTCAACCTGCAAAGGGCCCCACCCCCAAACAAAGTCACCTGTTCAACCTCGATACGGGGGCCCGAAATTGTTACTGGGAAGGCTCCCCTGTCGACTTGGACAGAACCTCTGCCGCCCCTTCCCACAAAGTAGCAAAAAACCTGTAGTACTTGGTACTGGGGTCGGCAACCCAAAATATTGAAAGAGCCATATTGGACCCTCCAAAAATAGAGGTCTGAAGCGGCCAAAAATTAAAAGCATTGTTTTAGGCCTTATAATGAAGGCAACACTTGCTTTATGTATCAATATTAGCCATATTAGCTTCCTATCAAAATGACTGAGTGGGCGACAAATACGCAAAAAATGCTTCTCTCGGCCCTCCAGATTCCCGTTCTTCACCAGTACCCTCGGTGAATTGGACATGAAGCGCTGTTTTTTTTTTTCTTACAACAGCCAAGTGCCTGGCATCCCGCCATGCTAATCGAAATGTTGAAATGTAATAATTCTTCGACACATTTTTACAGCATTGGAAAACATTTTTGTCGTGATTGTCCTCCGACAGAAACCATATTAAAACAAAAACGATATATTTCCCTCCCCCATCTTTTTCCATTTTCAAACATTTTTGAAATAGCTCCAGGAAGCCACTAAGGCGGCGCTAAAGAGAACCGCTCTGGAACCGCGGGTTGCCAACCCCCGACCTGTACCTCATAATAGTTATTTTGTTCAATACAAAGTCTGGCTGCTTGGGGGAAGAGTTCTCATGTCTTTGCCAGTGTATGTGTGTGTGTGTGTGTGTGTGTGTGTGTGTGTGTGTGTGTGTGTGTGTGTGTGTGTGTGTGTGTGTGTGTGTGTGTGTGTGTTTGTGTGCTTGCCTTTGTATGTGTTCGTGACTGATTTGTACTCTTCCTTCTCGACATTCTCTCCTCTCTCTTCTTCATGTCCATTGCCTCCACTTTCACATCCTACGTCCCCCCCCCCCCCGCCCTCGCATCCTCTCAGGTCGCCAGCTGACCATCTTTAACAGCCAAGCGTTTATCAAAATCGGTGGTGGTGAGAAAGGCCGCCACTTCCAGGGCCAGATCTCGGGCCTGTACTACAACGGCCTGCAGGTGCTCAAACTGGCGGCCGAGGGCGACCCCAACGTGCAGACGCAGGGAAGCCTGCGCCTGGTGGGCGACGTGCCCTCGGTGCTCGCCACCGACACCACTTCCACCACGCCTCTGGCTGACATGTCCACCACCATCATGGAGACCACCACCACCATGGCTACCACCACCACCCGCAAACAGCGCTCGCCCACCGTCAGGGACAGCGTCACGCAGGTGGGTGGTCGTGCGAGGGAATTTGGATGCACCCTGACGAAAGGCAGATTTTTCCACGTAGGAAATCACGTGACTCCCAAGTCATCGGTTCCAGACTCACAAAAAGAAACTTTTACCTTTATTGAAGACTCTTGATAAACAAGGAGTGGATACAGGAGAGACGTTTTCCCGAGTTATTTGTTGAATATCGTATTTGCCCGAATATAAGACGGCCCTGATAATAAGACGACCCCCTCTTTTTCAAGACCCAAGTTTGAAAAAATACTTTTTGAACACCAAATTAATTTTATACAGAAAATAATTACAGTACATCGGAAACAAATGACTATAACAATATATTTGAGAGAAAAAGCCTCATTCAAATGTTATGTATAAATTTTGCCTCATTCAAATTTTAATATCTGAACATTTAAATATGTAAACTTAAGTGCAATCACATTCATAAATGAATGGCTTCTGGTTTTTGAAACATCATAACTTCTCCGCAGCTGCCAGTTAACCTGGCCGATCTTCGGCCCACTTTTCTCCAGATTGTCGCTACGTTTCTCCATTTTCTGTTATCTCTTCTATTATTTTCTTCTCTTTTCTTTCTTACCGCTATTTTTTAATTTTCTATTTTCTTCTTCGTGCTACCGCTATTTTTATTTTTATTCTTCGTGACAGGGTTTCTTTTTGGCCTGTGGAGTCAAGTTCAGCATTTGCTTCAATGATATCTGGCGGCATCTAGCGTCGTGAATGGGTATGATGTCTAGACCCCGAATATAAGACGACCCCTACTTTTTTTTTTTTGTCTGATTTCAATGCAAAAAACACCGTCTTATATTTAGGCCAATACGCTACTTGAATGCTTCCTGCCTTTCTCAACTCGCTGCTCACTTCCAAGACGTATTCCCCAACGCGAGCTTCGAGGAACGTCTCAAGGCAATAACAAGCCTCCATGTCTGCTCAGAAAAGTTGTGGTAACATCCCGTCATGTTGGGCCTTCAAAATTTGAGAACGCCGGCTTCATAAGAGTCCCACTACCTTCAATTTGGCCCTGTGATGGCTTGTTGAGCAGTGGCGCTCCAAAAATATGCTGTGCTTGTTTGTGCCGTATGACTCTTGAATAATCCACGACATGGCCCAATAAAGTGCAGTGAAGTGTCTGGGACGACATGCTTTTATTTTCCAGGTCAATAAAAACAACGAGACGTACTAATTGGCTGATTGGGCGAAGGAAAGTTTCCAAATTGCTGCGGCACAGTAATTGGTTCTCTTGTGTGTTGGCATCGCGATTGCGGCGGCTGTTGTCGCGAATGCACTTGCCAAGGCGCGAGCACGTAAACGACAGTTGCATCACTCGCCAATTTTGATTTGAAAAAAATGCATGTCAGGTAGGCTGAGGATCCAGGAAGTATCCTGACGGTACGGCGCAGGTGGCCCCGCGGGTTGCAGTCGTTGCCAATGTTCAAATGCGTATGGAGATATTTTAGCTGACGCGGCACGGGCTGCGAAAGAAAGGGGCTTTCGCAGCGAGCCCCAATTTCAATTTCTCCACAAGCCCTAAGCTGCTTTCCACCCCGATAGCTTTGATCACAGGTGAATAATACGCTTTGAATAGGAATGAGAGCTATGCGAGTCGTATATGCCGTCGGAACCTTGTCGAACTCACATCCCGGTCTAAAGGACTGGCACAAGAGCTTTCTGAGGTCTCGTTTGTGACCAAAAATACAATTCCTGTTCAAGACGTTGCACGGGGCCTTTGAAAGTGCTTTTTGACAAGGCTTTTTGTTCGGCAGACATTGGAAGCTTAAAAATGCAAAACAGTTTTTAAACAAAGAGTCAAAGATATGTATTGTTCTGCGAAAAGTCGCGCACAATGGCTAAGGGGCTTGAGTTCGAGACAGCGGCATGGCCGGAGCCGTTTTGATGGAAGCCAAACGTTGAAACGGGCAACCGTCTTTGTTCCCTTGTGTTCGTATTTTTGCAGAACGCGGATGAAATTTTGGTCGCTTCTGCCGAGTGTCCGAGCGACGACGAAGATTTGGAGGAGTGTGAGCCTGGAAACGGTGAGTTGACTCGGTGGGGGGGTTTCCTGATGCTCGTTCTACCGAGTGAGGTTGTACGGCTCGGCTCGGCTCGGCGATTCTTGCACAGGACCGACCGCGATACCCTCGTTACGCAGCTCAGATTGGCCCGATGTGGACCCAAGGTGCCGCATCAGATCCGGTGACTGTGAGCCGCCGCCATGACCCGACGTGGAAGTCGAAAGCCATGTCTGGTTTCACAAATTAATTTCGGTGTCCTGTTACAGTTCTTTGCGGATCGTACCACTCCCCCTTTACCTGAGTGGCCCTCCCAACTTTTGAAAATAATCGATGCTGCGCCATTCTAAAGAAAGCACCTGGATCTGCGCACTTCTTCCCACCTCAGCATTGTTTCCGACCTTGGTAGATGGAGAAAGGGCAAAAGGGATCTGGGAAGCTCAAAGTGGAGCGTTCTCCCGCGGTTGCTCCGTAGGTGGCTCAGACAGAAATAGGAACTTGATTCTCTCCTTATCGAAGGTAGGAATGATTTTGTTTCTCTCTCTCTCTCTCTCTCTCTCTCTCTCTCTCTCTCTCTCTCTCTCTCGGAGGTGGATGCTACACCCGGGCTTAATCTCCCGTGGAGAAGCTCAACTAAACGCTCTGATATGCCCACACAGGCGCATGCACGCAATGATTGGCAGACGGGCCGCTTGCTCCTTTACGCAGGAAGACGCCCGTCTCTCTCTTTCACGATCCCTTTGTGAAGTTTTGCTCGCGAAATACCAAACGTGCTCGCTACCCCCCCGAGACACCAAAACCGGTACCAGCAAGGCAAAAGCCAAACAACTCAGATCGGCTCCGCTGAGAGTGAAACTCCGCAATGTGTCTTTATACTTGAATGCATCGTGAATGATCAGGATGGGCGAGTGACGATACGAGTCGATACCAGATGTATTTCAAGATACCAGGTAATCGTGAAAGACGCCGATACCGGCCACCGATACAAGTCTTAGTTGTCAGTCGTTGGCGCATGATTTTCTTTCATTGTACCGATTGAAATTGTAATCACAACTCCGAGTGGTATCGGAACTAAGACCCGGTCAGTACTCAAGAGTGAATCCACATACCGGTATCAGTCTGAAAAAAACTGGTTCCAAATATCCAGAGGGAATACTTTAGCGACAGCTCGACGTTTTTGCAGTATGTGGCGGGAGCTGTCGAAGCAAAGTGAAAGTTTCTACCGCAGAAAAAAAAAAAAAAAAAAGCGCAGTGGACGCCAGTCAGTCGGCGCGGCCGATGCAGAGGAGGAGAAGCAGAGAAGGCGCCGCCTTGCTTTCCACGAAGCCTCATTAAGTGCAAAGCAGCGCGGCCCGGGATAGCATGCGGACTCAGACGCAAAACCGAGAAGCAGAAATTCTCACCGTCCCCGGCAGGTTAATTAAACTTTGGGCAGCCCTAATTACATCAGCCAATTAAACCTTGGCCCCGATCCTCCAGTCATCTTCAAGAGTCGGGGGAGACGCGGACTCAGAATTAACCACGAAGTCCATGTGTGCGGAAGGAAACGCCTGCAATGCACTCACACAAATCCAGCAAGAAAAGATCGTTTTCATCTCAAGAGTCCGCACCTCCAAAAAGATCTCCGAGCTCCAGAGAAGAATGTTGTGGAGCTCCTCAACAACGCGGCGCGCCCCGTCATCCCTCCGCATGAGCGGGCATTTGTAAACCCCTCATGACGCGCGCCGGCGCCGCATATTTTTCCATCCGCAGCCCAATCACAGCCAAATTGCCGACGCGCCTCGCACTCCCGACAACCTCTTCGCCGTAAATATTTGAAACGGCCGCCGGCGGCCCCCGACGTGACGGCCGGCCTAACGATGTTTGTCGGGAGGACGACACGGCCGCATCAGCGCCCATCTGCCCCGCGCTCCCTCTGAGTAAACACAAGCGCGGGTGACTCATCGTCCTGCGCGCTGGAGATAAAAGAAGATGTTTGATCGCGCCGGCTCACCGTTGCGGCTCCGCCGCGGTCCAATCATGAGAGTCCGGCCCAATCAATCAGGCAGAATCAGCCGCGGTCTCTCCTGTTTTATCGCTTTGGTGCTCGTTTCAGACAGAGACAATCAGGCATTCTTCTTTTTTATGCGCGGCGTATCTCGATCCACGTCTGGATGGAAAGTCTGCCGTTGGGTTCCCTGGCCTGTGCGAGCTGCGTAACGAGGGATGCGAGTCACCCTCGGGGTGCGGTCGCTTTGGGTCACGGGGAAGGAGACGGGGAGACGGGGCGGGGAGGCGGGGATAGGAGTTGCCTCTCAAGTGTGTTTGAGGGCGAAGTCGCCAAGTCGCCGCAGATCTCATTCCAAAACCGAAGCCGCTTTAAAGCGGCCGGATCAAACTGCACCGCCTCATTCCGGAAAAGGCGTCTGACTTTGACAAGTCATTTGGCGCCAATCCAAAAAAAAAAAAAAAAAAGAACGAAATCCAAACTAATCCAGCCAACTTTTACTTTGCGCAGCTCGTCTTTTTGTTCCTCCGAGGTGATCGTCCGTCCTCTCGGGCGTCAAGGTGAAACGAAGCCCGCAAACACACACGAGCGAGGCAAACACAAACGGGCGAAATGAGAACGTCGTTGCCGTGGAAACGAGCCTTTTGCGCAAGCGAAACGCATGAGAGAAGAATGTTGCTTAAAGTTTGTTTCTTTCACAGCTCTCACATGTCTCTTTTCTTCAAGGCCTCGGTGTGGGGGGTGGGGGGGGGGGGGGGGGTGTTGTGTGCTAACATTTCTGTGGCTATGAATGCATCAACCTTGATAACAAAGCATTTTTATGATTTGAAAATAATGTTTGTTTTCGGGCGGGGGCTGAGCTGACCCGAGGCGGGCGTCCCATCCCCTTCCTCCCTTCTGAGCGGCCCCCCCCCCGATTCACCCCAAGTAAAAACCAAGCCGTGGAATTGTGATTTGCTGCTTTGTCTTCTTCTCCTGACCGTTGTGTTGCTATGACATGAACAACCCCCCCCTTCCCGTGACCCGCCCCCACCCCCCACCAACACGCCCTCGAAAACGTGCTGTTCTCCTGTCGTGTGAAGACGCCCGCGCTAACTCTCCACTTCCTTCATTTGAGACCAAAACGAGCTTCCGTGCTCACTCGGTGGCGCGCTAAAGCAAATGACATAACAGTGGCTTGACGATCAATTGGATCATTAAGAAACTCGTATCGGTGACCGCTAATTAAGAATGCCATTGACCTGTTTTACGTGTGCTTTCGGGTGGGACGAGCAGGGTGGGGTGGGGGGGGGGCCTGCATTAGCACGCTATTGACTATTTTTTGGGACGTTCTCCTATCGCTCTAAATTAAGCGAATGAAAGATGAGCCACGTAAGCCCGACAATTTGGCAGAGTGACGCTCGAGGGTTGTTCCGTGAAGGTAAAAGGACACGAGTGGAGGTAAAGAAGGGAGGGGGGATGTTGATCACTATCCAAGAACAATCTTACACAGCTTTCTTTTGTGTAATTTTTTTTTTTTCATGCAAAAATCATGCGGCCAATTTGTCGATGTAAGTGACCTGAACCTCGTGGTTTGCTATCTTTCTCAACCAATCACAGCAGACACATCACAGCGCTAGGTCAGCCTTATTGCTAGATTAGCACTGCATTTGATATTGTTCAGTGTAAAAAAAATTTTAACTTGTGTAACTGACATAGCATGTAGCGTTAGCCAGCTGCAGGACAGAGAATGTTCTAGCACAGTGGTTCTTAACCTTGTTCGAGGTACCGAACCCAACCAGTTCATATGCACAGTCCCCGAACCCTTCATGAGTGAAACATAAAAATATGATTCAAGAAGTGTTCCTTCAGTTTTGAGTTGCTCAACTTGGCATGACAAATCATGCAGATAGGACACTGACTCCGATCACTGACTTTCCGTGATGTATGTAAATCCATGTTGTAAATATTCCTTCAACCGTTTTTTTGTTTTTGTTTTTTATTCGACATATTTGGCATGTACCGTATTGGCCTGAATATAAGACGGTGTTTTTTGCATTGAAATAAGACTGAAAAAGTGGGGGTCGTCTTATATTCGGGGTCTAGACATTATACCCATTCATGACGCTAGATGGCGCCAGATATCATTGAAGCGAATGCTGAACTTGACTCCCCAGGCCAAAGCGAACCCCTGTCACGAAGAATAAAAATAAAAATAGCGGTAAGAAATAGAAGAGAATAACTGAAGAGATAACAGAAAATGGAGAAACGTAGTGACAATCTGGAGAAAAGTGGGTCGAAGATCGGCCAGGTTAACCGGCAGCTGAGGAGAAGTTATGATGTTATTTACATTTCAAAAACCAGAAGCCATTCATTTACGAATGTGATTGCACTTTAGTTGACATATTTTAATGTTCAGATATTCAGATTTGAATGAGACAACATAACATGCTTTTTCTCTCAAATATATTGTTAGAATCATTTGTTTTAGATGTACTGTAGTTATTTTCTGTATAAAAATTAATTTGGTGTTCAAAAAGTCTTTTTTCAAACTTGAGTCTGGAAAAATGGGGGGGTCGTCTTATAATCAGGGCCGTCTTATATTCGGGCCAATACGGAATTTAAAAAACAAAAATTAAATTAAATAAAATCACATGACATACATGACAGTCACTCGTTGACGACTGAGCCAACTAAATTCCCCACAGCACTGATTGGACAAGCGATGTAATGTGAAAATCTGCCGCGGACGTGTCATAACTGATTGACATGTTGAGTCGGGTGTGTCTTAACCTCCAAGGCAAAGGCTCCGTTGAACCCTTGAGACCGATTGACCGAACCCCTGGGGTTCGATCCAACCCAGGTTGAGAACCACTGTTCTAGCATCTTGTAGTCTTACCTCAGTCAGCACAGTTAGTGCTTATGAACTAGTCAGCTAGCTTAGACAAAATGAGTAGAACTAACACCATGTGAAGTTTGTAGTGCTCTACTTCCAATGTTTTCATGGCATGTTCAAGTTGTGTCTCGACTTCTGACCCCTTGCCCCCTCCCGCTTTCTCTTTCTTGTCCTAGGAGGTGAAATAGTCTTGCCCATTATAACGGTGGACTCGATAGACCCCCCCTCCATGGCCACCCGCTACCCAGTAATCCCCCCACCCCCCACCACGTATCGTCCCTTCCTCACCTTACTCGAAACCACCAAAGAGTCCATCCCTTTGCCCAACGTGCGCCCCCCCTGCCCCGTGGATCAGGAAGACTGCGAGGAAAACGTGGAGGTGTCCGCTTACGGCTCGGGCGAGATGACCGAGTCGGATGACGAGGACTATTACAAAAACTCCCCCCTGGTCACCGACCGGACCGTCCTGCCGCCTCCCCCGGGGGCGGAGGGCCAAAACCCCAGAGATGGCCATTTCTCGCGTCTCCCTTTCGACCAGCGCCCGCCCGCGTCCTCCGCCCCCACGGCCGACCCCGATCAGCTCAGCCCCCGCGTCAAGGGGGCGGCCGGCGGCAGCGGCAACAACATCCCGGCCGGTAAAATGAACACCCGGGATCAGGTGCTCCTGCCGCCGGCCCAGCCCTCGTCGGACCCCGGCCATCGCAGGGTATCGGGAATAACCTCCCCTCCCGAATTCCCTCACGCTCCCACCCTAGACCCCACGTCCCCCGAGAGAGGTCTACCGGGCGCCGTGGAGGTGCAGCAGTCCAGCAGCACCACGGGCATGGTGGTGGGCATCGTCGCAGCCGCCGCGCTTTGCATCCTCATCTTGCTCTACGCCATGTACAAGTACCGCAACCGAGACGAGGGCTCCTACCAGGTGGACCAGAGCCGCAACTACATCAGCAACTCGGCCGTGCAGAGCAACGGCACCCTGGTGAAGGAGAAGCCGCCCAGCGCCGCCAAGACGGCGCCCAAGAACAAGAAGAACAAAGACAAAGAGTACTACGTTTGAGGGAGCGCCGCCTTGACACATGGAGGCGGGTCGCGTTTGGGGGAGAGAGAACGAGAGAAGCGGGAAAGGCGACATCCGTGCGAGCCATCCTAACCCTTCAAAAAGGAGGCCGGCGACGCTAGCTTTTAGCGTCGTTCGGAAGTCGCTTCTCGACACTTCTGTGCCAACAACCGATTGGGTTCAGTTATTTCTCCAGTAGTGTACAGAAGCACCATCAGTATCCACGACAACAGTATCCAGCGCTACGTCAACGCCATCTCTCTCCTCTCTCCCGCTCGCCCTCGTGCCACGTCTACGGTGCTCGGCAGCCGGCGCGACGCGACCTGTGCCGTGTTTCAAGCATGTAGTGTTCATCGAGGACAAAGACATCAACTTTTTCTTTCCGTGGAGTTCTGAGAAGAAAAAAAACTAAACAAAACAATGAAAACATAGTAGCAATTTTCGTGCGATACCACCGCAGCAGCAAACTCGGGACGCACGGCTGGCCAAATTCCCCTCGGACGTCTGTGTTGTGTTTATGGCGCCCCCTAGTGGGCTAGCGGACGAACTGTTTCCACAGCAACCATCAAAGCAGGAAAAAAATGCTCGCCAAGCAATCGGTCTCTGCTCTATATGATGCTAAATATACGGCCAGACATTGCGCAACCAGACAGTTGGCCGAGACAGTGTAGCTTTGACTCTGTTGCCGTCCGAACCATTTCACCGCCTGAAACCCGCAGAGGCTGCCGGTCAGGAAATTTGAGGCCTTCGCTCTCTTTGCTTTGAGAATGGACAGAACGGGAATTCTGCGACAGAGAGCGAGGCTGGAAGGTCCTGTCCGGGACCTGACTTGGACTGAGGGGGCAGCCTTTGCGGTTCTTCGTGGGCTTCCTGGAAAAGGGGAGTTCTAAAGTACTCTAGTGTTCCAATTTTCTCAGCTCTATGAAAAGAAGACAAATGTACCATGATAAGAAAAAAAAAAGCTGAAAAAAGTTTGTGAAATGTCTAAATATTTGCCATTACAAAGAGAACCGTGTTCCCTCCTGACAACCTTTCCTGTTTGCGAAAAGAAAAAAAAAAAAAACGTCCGTGATCCTGGGCAAGGAGGAAAATCTTTTTTTGTTGTTCTTGGTTTGCCTTTGGTAAAATTCGGGGTATGTACTTGCTAATCATGCGAACCCAAATCTATTTTTTTGTCCTGTATTTTTTTTTTTTTTTTTGTCATTTCTCTGTTTTTGGCAGATTGTGTGTCCATTTCCCGCCCCTGTTTTCTAAGGATTGCTTTTCTATATCTTTGTGTCTGTAGACTGACAGACCTGCGCCATGATTCTGCTGCCACATTTTTTTTGTACTCTCTGCCTCACTCCATACTCCCCCCCTCCCACCCCGCCCAACCCTCGATGTCGCCCTGTTCTTTCTAAATGTTATTGTAAAGTGTTCCAGTGAGATGACTCTAAATATGTGTACATTAACAGAGGGAATACACTTGGTTATATACTTCTTACTCCCTGTGTTGTGCGGTCTGTTTTTCAGTTCAATGCAATATTAAATGTGTCATTCCGTGCAAAATCACTCCCCAAAATTCTGAAAATGAAGAAAACTCTTACCTGGCTGACAGTTTCGGCTGTTGCTTTCGACTTATCGTAGCTGTCGATACTTCCTGTTGACGTGTCTTCAAAACAGCCGACCGGGTCGGGAAGCGAGATCCTGCTGAATGTTGATGTTTTCGGCATAAAAAGGGATGTGGCCATCTTCCTTTTATATCTACGAGCTCAATCGTCACATAACGGGCCTTGTTGATTCAAAGAGGAACAACTTGTCACAACAGTTGCGCCATCACTGTCAACAACTGCGCCAAGTTTCATTCAAACCAAAATCTGCTTGGTTAAACCCACTGGGTGATTTGGCATCGACCGACCCGAATACAATAATTTGCTATAAAACGTATATACAGTCCCTCTAAAAGTATTGGAACAGTCAGGTCACTTGCTTTGTTTTTGTTGTCTACTTAAGACATTTGCGTTTCAGGTCAAGAGATAAAGTCCAGCTTTTGTTTCCTGGTATTCACATGTCAATGTATGAAGTAACTCAGGACAGAGCAGCTTTTGGTTTGAAGCCACCCATTTTTCAGGTGAGCAAAAGTATTGGAACAGACATGATTAACTCATTCAATCCCAGCCATTTTCACTGGAGCAACAGCCTCAATCCCAGCGTTTTACTGGATTTTGACCGATCTTGCAAGGCCCACAGAATATTTGGTGCTAATGCTATATAAATATGGAGCCTACCAAAAATAAAGTTTGAACTCTCTCAGCATAAAAAAAGAATTTTTTGTAAAAGCATGCATTTCAAGCATGTGAGGCACCACTGCCACCTACTGGTCGCTTTTTTACATGATTTACAATGCAAACGGCTTATTCTCATTGACAGATTGCATAAGATAAGATAAGATAAGAAAAAGATAAGAAAACCTTTATTAGTCTCACAATGGAGAAATTCCCATTTCACAGCAGCAAAGTTATGAAAGGAAGAAGTAGAACAACAAAATATAGGAGCTGCTGGAAAGGCAGCCACTCACGCGGCGCCATTTTGAAGTCAAAAATAACAAAAATAACACAACACATAGGACACAAAACAGTCGTGCAATCTTCACCACTTTTCTGCATACACTTTGTTGTCTGAAGCAGTTATAGATGAAAGAGGAGAGGATCAAAGTGTCCCTTCACCAGTGGGTCAGAGACGTCATACTGAAAATGTGCACACGTCTGCTACAAGCTAAGTTTTGAAAGAAAACACGAAGCTGTAGCGTCCATTGACGAAAAAGAGATTGGCTCACATCTCCTGTCCCATGTAAATCCACTTCAATTCCAAGCTGCGACTCCCACTTCCACATCCGCATCGGCGCTCC
>CAAKHF010024460.1:20972-37932 GCA_901007745.1 Hippocampus kuda | reverse complement strand
AGGACACAAACGCACTTCCCGTGCAGGCATGGGCAACTTAAATGCTGGAGGGGGGGGGGGGGGGGGGCACAATATCTCATCAATGCAAAGCAACATACATGCATAAGTGCGATTAATATCCAAAGTATTTCATTTTTAATCATCTATGCATGTCTAAGATGTACTATCCCAACACCAAATGGTTTGAAGCAAACAAAATAACCCTGTAATTTTTTTCTTCCAGTGCAGAGGCCTCATGCGAAAAAAACGACCATTCAAGGATGGCACAAAACTGTTAAACAAGAAACAAACGTGAAGTGCAAGAATTCATTTTGTACAGAGTACTTTTTTTTCTTTTTTTTACAAAAAAAACAACTCACCCAAAATTGTAATATTATTGAGGTACATTGTTCAGAATGCATTTCATTCTACCGCCCCCCCCCACCCCCACGTTGTAGTGTAGGGCAGGAGAAGACCCAGGAAAAGCACAACTAAGGCATGTCTGCCATCTAGTGGTGATTGATTGTATTGCAACTTAAAACTACAGTGGACCACTGTGTATTCGCAGTTCATAGATTTTTTTTTTTCAAGTTTTGCATTTTTCCCAGCTCCTCCAGGATTTTTATTCTTCCATTTCTATCCGTTGTGGAAAACATATTCATGTTTATCACCATTTTCTTTGAATTTGTTGGCTTTGTAAAAACATCATTTTCATGTTCCTTTTTTATTTTTAATTAAATGGCCACTCAGAATGTGCCCATCTCCGCTTGAGCGATTTATGCAGCTAATGTTGCAATTCTTCCCTCCGTAGTGGGCGGGCTCATGGACTTTGAAGACTTTACCGAACTGATGGGACCCAGAATGATGGGCGAGACGGCAGACATGCTCGGACTCAAAGAGCTCCAGTCGGCATTCTTGCAGGTAGGCCTGGATTTGTTTTTTTACACCTCCAGATTGGATGAACGGATACTTTCACGTGACCTTTGCCGTCTTGTTGCCATCATGCCAAGTTTGACCTGGACGGCGATGGCAAGATCACGCAGGACGAGATGAAGGAGGCGGCCAAAAGCCTGCTTGGGGAGAAGCTCAAGAAAGGAGAGCTGGAAGACATCCTGAAGGAATTGGACATCAACGCAGATGGAAATATTGACTTTGAAGGTGAAAACGGGGAAAGTCGACCCTTTTTGGGGCCGTGGAGGTTTCATTTGTATAAAGTCGTTTCTCTGGTCTTCCTCAGAGTTTGTGATGATGCTCTCCATCCGCTAGCAGCCAGACGCCCGCACAGAATCCAACCCCTCAACAATACTTGATCAACTGCGTGTAGTCCAACATACACGATATCGTGTGACGACCGAAGGAACACCGACCGCTTGATGCGACGTGTAAAGAAGTTTGCGTATGGTTTGCTGTTTTAATAAAGAAATCGAAACTTTTTTCACCCCACGGGGACATGAAATGAACACTCACGAATGTGCTCCTCTCACGTTGACTTTATTCCACAAGTTTTTCAATCTTGTTAAATAAATTGCAAATCGCGTAAGATTCCATTCGATAATAAATTAGTTCCCAGTGCGGCTCAGTGTTGTGTCCAGTCGACAGCATTTCGAAACAAGTGGAATGTGGCACATTACTGTCAAAGTGACAAATATTCATTCACGTCAAATATCTGCTTGCTACCTGGAAAGGATGCGAATAATTGCCTCTTGAACGTCAACTTAAACAGCGCAGCTAAGCAGTGTTTGTCAGTATTTCTGTGGCACTGCAGTCACGCAAATCACAGTAAGTTCGAGTGCTAGTTGTAGTTTCAAATATGGGCAGCAGGGGGCAATATTTTTGCTCCACTTTGCCCTTGGTCTCCGAGTTCCATTCTTTTCAGTCCCAGAAATGGTTTGAAAATGGACAAACTTCAGCGCAAACGAGCAAGGTGAAGACTTGTCCACCGCCTTATTGGTCGGGGAGTTCGTCAACAAACTCCGCCATGATGTCATGCACCCAGATGTCGCAGTCTTGCTGCGACGTGTCCACCAGGAAGACGGTGAGCTTCCTGTCCCAGGGGTTCGCCGCTTCCTGCGCCGCCTCCAGCTGGGCCACAAGGGGCTTCTTCTCCACGTGGTTCCTGAAGACGATGGACGCCTCCTCGGACCACTGTCTGGTCTTCACTCCTGAGAGGCGAGACGGCCTTGTCTGGTGAAAACGAAGCGGAAATCTGGGCTTTGGAATTGAGACTCACCAGCCAGCTGAGCGGTGATTCCCTGGAAGGGCAGCTGTCGGAACTCCTTGTTAAGAACTCTGAGCTGCGTGCAGCTGACCAGCTCGTGCTTCCCGTAGTCCAACTCGTACACGGACACCAGCCCGTTACTGAGAACGCCCTTCACCAAAACGCGATACCAGCTGCGTGGTGGAAGACCACGCTCGCGTTCAGAAAAAAATAAAAAACTGCATTTGGGTGACGCCCGACTTGTGACGCGCTTCACTCACTTGTTCTCCACCTTAGCGGCATAGACATGATTCTTCTGCACGTTGAGAGGTCTTTCGTCGGTTTGGTTGTAAAAGAGGATCATCTCCCCCATCAGCACCACCAGTTTGTACATATCCCTCCAGGGCTGGAGGACAAAGTGGCCTGGATGGCACGCCACTGATATGTACACGTCCATGTTGTTTCCTGGAAGTGACAAAACAAAAAGGTCATGGCATGAATATACATTAATGTTGATTGACCCATTGATTGCCAAGAACGACTGAAGAATCACAAAAACTTGGTGCAAAGGTCGAGTTGTTTTGTTTGGGCTATATTTTTTGGGGCTGGGGGTATGAGGCTTGATATTGGTCTGATGCGCCTGCCTTTTACCCATACTGCCAGCAGAGGGCAGCAGTGCAGCATTTTAGATCAAAAAATCCCCTCTTGTTTTCCAGCCTTGGCGTGAGGGGCGCTTTTATTATCGGAGTCAACCGATGTGAAGCAAACATTCAAATAGAGAACATATTTTTAGATGTACATCACAGATTATGTGTCCTGGTCGTAGAAATATGTGCGCGTCTTATGAAAAGAGTGCAACACCCATCGTGAAAATGTGACATGGTCGTCTTGTGTACAGCCACTCACGGCTGAACGAGCAAACCCGGTGAGTTGGCATCGCTCCAGCGTTTGCATTTATGTCACTAAGTAGAATATTATTTTGTAATAATAAGTCATTCCTTAAAGTTGAATTACATGGGTCATATTAGATAACCACTGTTCAGATGTTAGCGATGTCACTTGAGAAAAAAAATATTAGCATTCAAGTCACTGTATAGCTTGATGTTTTGTTGACACATAAAGCTTCTATTTTTTCTGCTGAATTTCTTAAAGGGGAAGTCAACTCCAAAATGGTCTTTTCTTTCACATGTTGCGTGCTTGTCTAAACATGACATTGTGTTTGTGTAATATGAGTTATGCAGTAAAATCCACAACACTTCTGTCCATCTGAGGGGGGGGCGGACATTTTGCCAATTGCCGTCAAGTGAAAATGACATCACAGTTGCTCAGGTAACAACCAATCACGGCTCAATTTGAGAAAACAGGCCAGCCATGATTGGAAGGAAGCTCAAAATGAATTGAGATGATGACCTGCAGGGGGCAGCGTGAGCAAGGGTGGCAGCTGGAAAGAGGAGGAGGCGACTGACTGAGCCCCAGTTGAGCTGCTGGCGCTTGCTTTGGGTCCGGACGGAACCCTTCTGAGATGAGGCTTGCTCGTGACCGAAGAAGACTTCGGACTGCCGTTGGTGATGTCACCGCCGCTCGATGTCTTGCCGGGTTCGGCGAGTGTCGAGATCTTGATGGGACTGTGAGTCATGACAAAAACGAAGAAAAAAAAAACCACAGGAATGAAGTGAAGGAAAAATGTTTCAAGTTGTTTTTCCGATGTGTTGAAGTGACCTGTGGCTCGTCAGGTAGACATCGGGTTGCTGTTTGAAAAGGTCGGACCGGGCCATCTGGTGGTTGAGACTACAAGCTGGGTCGTGGAAGTTCTTGTCAGTGAAGAGGTGAACGTAGACGCACTGTTTGCTCTTGTCCACCTTGGCCACCTTGAGGTGAGGACATCAATTTTATAGCAATATAAAGGTGGTGAGGCATGCATATTTTTCAGTAGGCAATTTAAAAAAAATCAAATAAAAATCGACTCAATTACCTTCATGCTGCAGTCGGTGGTGTTGAGAACTTTCTCCCGAAGCCACTGGACCGAATCTGGAGTCCAGGATCCGACGCTGACCGAAAGGTCTGCCAGGCAACATTTAACAGCCTAAACACGGGTTGGAGAACAGAATCAATTGCTTCTTCCGAATTTTATTTATTTTTATTTTTGTTAATTCATGCCAACCTGCGGTGGGATGGCCATGAGGTCACGGAGGAACTTCTGTGGAATCTCCCTGAGCTCAAACACTTCCACGGAAGCCTGGACTCCCACGTCAAGGAAGAGGATGTCCAACACTCGGCTGCCGTGTAGATTTGTGATCTAGACGGACATCGGAAAGCGTCAACGGCATGCGGGGGGGCCAATTTGCTCCTTCTCGTGCCAACTTACTTCTACACGGGACCATTTGCCTTTGTACCGAGCCACGCATCCTTTGCCGCAGAACGGCCTGGACACCAAAAACTCTGACGTTACCTGTGAGAAATAAAACCTTTTCTCACGCTTGCACATCAACGTGTGATGTTTTCTTCGCCGTTGCCTCCGCTCGCCAAAAGCCATGTTTACCTCAACACGGACGTAAAGCTTTCAAAGGAGAGCGGCGGCGCGGCGCCGCTCACATCCTAAGTGGCTTGGCGAAGCATCAAATCCAGATTACCAACCTAATCTCAATCTGTCCACTAATTTGACACGCCGATAACGCATTCACGAAAGACTTTTCGGAGGCTTTTGAGTCGCGCAAACGCCATCTCGCCGGGAGCGGCGCGATTCAACTCGAAACCGTACGAACGACGGTGCATCACCTGCGAGTGGAAGTACGTCTCGATGTTGTCGAGGATCTGATTGAGTTTGGCGAGTCCTCGGGAAGGCAGCAGACAGTAGAAGGTCCCGTCAGAGCACACGCTGGTGATGCTCACATTCATGTAAGCGCTGTTGACCTGAGGAATGCAGCCAATCAGAGTCTCGCGTGCTGCGCTTCCATCCCGACTGCAAAAAAAAAAAAAATCAAATCAATTTTAAAAATCTCCCTTTTACCTGCAAGGGACTGATGAGGCTGTGGTCCTGCAGGGCTTTCATGCAGGCGGCGTTGATGTTGACGTCGTCATCCTGCGACGTGTCGTACAACACCATCAAGGGCGTCTGCCCTCTCTGCAGGATTTCAGCCAATAGGATGCGGCCGCTCGCCATGGCCTCGAAGGTCTTCAGCACGGCGGGCTCCCGGTGGAAGAGCTCCAGGCCTGCGCGCACAAAACTCCATCATGCACGCTGGAGGAGGGCTGCGCTTTGTGTTCTTTTTCTTTGTTTCCATGGCAACACAACTTTGGCCCACCTGCCAGTTTGCTCTTGGTGGCTTGGAAAGGGAGTTTGTAGAACTTCTCGGGCAGCTCAAAAAGTTTGGCTTTGCTAACCACTTCGGAGAAACCGTGATCCACAAAGTGCACCTGCGAAGTCACAGGGGGGTGGGGGGGCAATTCCAAATTCTTGATGTAAAATCCTCCAAGTCACGTGAGCGGACCTCCTTCAGCAAAGTCCTTGACAACCTCTCACCTTGACCTTCTCTGTCATGAGCTCGCACACCTGAGCTCTCAGAACTTCCTCCTCCTCGGTTTTGACGGCCACAAGTTGGCCCGACAACAGAGAGGAGCACGGCGTCGACTTGTGCGTGTCCGTCCCGTAAAATTCCCTCATTTCATCCTCCATCCGCTCCTGAGCCTGCGAGTAGCTCTCACCGACGTACCTTTTGAAACGCAGGAGGACACAAGTGAGATCGACCGATTGAATGCGCTTCCAAACTCCCCGCGTACCTCAAAACGACTTCATTGGTGTTTGTGGCGTCCACCACCAGCACGGAGGGATATTCCTCTTTGGGGATCTGCAGAGGGGGTACCGAGTGATCACACGATCTCTTCGCCGCCTCCGGCTTCACTTTGTGTTCCTCCTCACTGGCCGACGAGCCTCTCCTGCTACGGTTCTCCTCTCCTCCTCCGCCTCCGCTGCTGCTGCTCCTCCTGTACATGATGGCCCTCTTGGGGTTGTCGGGCATCGGGTAGTCGATGGTGCAGATGTCGGAGAGGAGCTGAAGGTTATCGAGGACGTGTCCAGGCAGTTTGGTCTGATTTAAAAACAAAAAAAAAAAAAAAGCGAGCAATGAGCAATTTCGAGCGCACCACAAAACACAAATGAAAAGCTTGATGGCATTTTTTTTTTTTTTTCCTCCCGACTGACTTTATAGGTGTCCTGGAAGAGCTTAGGCAGCGCGTGGGCCCACAGGCCGCTGGAATACTTCTGCAGCAGATCCTCCAGTTTCTGCTTCAGCTCGGGGCTCAGGGAAGCCGGCGGGGAGCGGGGATGAGGCGATGGAGGGGACTCTGACGGCGGAGGGTGCGAGCCAGAGCGTTTAAGTTGGGGTCTCTGGTGCTCGGGGGACTGCGGGGGCTTGTCTGATGGGGGAATGGAAGGCGGGGCACCAGCGGAAGCGGGGGCGGTTGTGGCGGTCTGCTCCTTGGCAGGGTAGAGAAGAAGCTCAGATGGGTTACTGCTGCATGTTCTCTCGACCTGGACCAAGTGGAAGACGCCGATTAGACAGTCATTTGATTGACACGGTGGCAGGAAATAGGCAAAAAAAATATTAAAAAAATACGTACAGTGCAAATGTGCTTCCAGGTCTCCAGGTCTCGAATGGCCTCGGTTGGCAGGTCCTGTTTGTAAAGCTCTTTGTAGATCTGGGGCAGCTTGGACAACCAGAGGCCGTTGCTGTACTGGGACAGGATCTCCTTGATGCAGTTCTGGACCTGCTGAGGGTTGTAGACTTTGCCTTTGCCACAGTCCAAATTCTCATTCAAGTGTGAAGGTTCTGGAGGAGGCGAGGACACAGCAGGACGCGTTTACAATGTTTAAAATGCAGACGGCGATCGGGACAACGCTGACGATTTATTGCTATGATGCACTGGTCAGCAGCAAACTTCTAAACTGTGTGTCCCTGAGCGTAATTTGGAGCCCGATTTAAAAAATGCCTTTATTTTAAATTTTTTCGAGCACATCAGGTTTTCGAAATATTTGATATTTTTAAGTTTGACCGATAAAACCTTGATCTTACCAAGCGTTGTGATTTATACCTGTGATGTCACAGAAAAAGAAAATCAACCGTCTGTCATGATTCGGTTTGGGACCAACAGGTGGCACTGTAGGGCTCCCCCCCTGCAGCTGCACACCTGTTGGTCGTTTTGTAATTATGAGTATAAAAGGACTCCCGGCCGACCACTCGTTGTCGGGTCGTTGTTGAGGTTTGTTGGCTGCTGTCATGTTTGTTTCGGTCATTGTTGTGTTTTATCTTCGGTCATGATTTTTGTTTAATACTTTGGCTTCGTTTTGTTTTCAGGACTTTGTGAAATTGTGATTATGAAAACCTGATGTCAAATAAATCAAGGTGAAAAGTTTGTTTGCATCTGTGAACAGTGTTAAGCGGTGTTCTTTCTTGCTCTGTATTCAGCCAGACAAAACAAAAGCGATCAGACTTACGAGTCGTGAGTTGGGAGTTTCTGGAGAGGTGAGCCTGGACCTCCTTCTGGAAGCGTGACGGGAGCGTCATCCTCTTTTCCGACCTGGACAAGGGACCTTAGTCTTAAGTTTTCCAAGAATAGCAAGTACTGGCTCTGGCTCACGTCGCAAAGAGCCCAAAGCTAAAAGTCAGTCCTGTCTTAGCAGATCAAATCTCAATTTGCAGATCAAGGACAGCATCAACTTCGGGTTTTATTTTTGTTTTTGTTTGTTTGTTTATTTTGCCTCCCATTTATTTCCATCGTGATTAATTTACAACTTCCTGTGACAGAACCAAATGGAGGTCCTACACGCGGGCACGCATGCGCGGTGCCACATGCCTGCTGCCTCAATGAAAGATCGAGAGGGCTCCATTGGATGTGCTGATTCGCTCTGTATTGGTTCAGATGCTTTAATCTACCAGAGAATAGAAGGGGATTAGGAAGGTTTACACCCCGCCTACTCGGGGCTCAGAAGCCCCGCCAGTACACCGGGCTGGGACCAGGACGTCCCATTGTGCTGCTGAAGGCCGACGATGATGTCAGTTGTGCTTGCTCCCCCCCCCCACCCCCCCTCGCCCGAGTCAATAGTCAAACCGTGGCTGGAGCTTATTCCAGAGAGCCACGTGTTTATTTACCTGTTGGGTGTGTTGTGGTTGGCCATCTTCGACTGTTGCGCCGCCGTCCTGCCCTCCGTCTGGCCATCCCTCACGTCCCTCGACTGCCTAAAGTCTGCATGTCCGGAGCCTCGGCCGCCGCCTCTCACGCCACCTCGCCCGCGGTGGCTCGGCTGCCTCAGGGAGGTTTGAGGTTTTGCTGCATCGAGACACACACACACACACACACACACACACACACACGATGCTGAGACAAGGCGGTGTCGGATTGGAGGGCATGTGTCATACAAGAGAGGTCATCTCTTGACAATACACTTTTAATTGAAAGATCTTTCGCCTTTGTATTGATTTAAAGCTCACTCCATCCCTCCTTCCCTCCACGCCCACAGTCAACAATCCAGGGTGTCGTCTGCCTGTTGCTCACAACCAAGAGTCACAATGACCCATAAACATTTCCCAAATACTTCGCGTCAATCAGTCATCCAGCCATGCGTACGTACGGTAATTGTTACGTCCTGCAGACGAGCGTCATGTCGGCACGCTCACAGTCCCGAGCGCTTACTCTCCCTGAATATCAAAATCGCAGGTGCTGAAGGAGCGATGGAGAGGCTGATGCATGATTCGGCTGCTGCTGTCTCGTGGCTAATTCTCAATCTCGTATTCTCACTGGCTCCTTTTCCAGCCCCTACACAAGTCCTGCCCCAGCATTGCTGTCTCATCCTCCTACAATACCCCCCCTCGCCCCTCCACCACCTTCTCCGACTCCTTTCGTATTCTGCGGAATCACACTCTCTAGTGGAGGCGCTGCAAACGATAGCACCAAAAAAGGAGTGTCTGTGTGGGGATGTCACATCGGGCTATATGTGAGCGGCAACTGTTTGGGTCTGACTGCAAAACCGTTCATATGATCTCACTTCAGAGTATTACGAAGCATATTCATTGTTGAGTGTGTTCCAATTACAGTAACGAAGATTAGACACACACACACACACACACACACACACACACAAGCTCATGTGTTTTAAGTCACACAATCCATCCATCCCTCCATTTTCTATTCCGCTTTATCCTCACAAGGGTCGCGGACGTGCTGGAGCCTATCCCAGCTGTCTTCGGGCAGGAGGCGGGGGACACCCTGAACTGGTTGCCAACCAATCACGCAATGTCTGCTGTTTTTTTTTTTTTTCTGTCGAGAAATATCATTCACTATTTTACAGCCTCACTCTTTTACCGCCATCATCATCTTTGCAAACCTAACCATAACCGTCCAAAGACTTGGATCATACCATTAAAAACAAGCAGGGCCGTCGGTTTGACCCTCATTTGGGTGTTGACCATGTGAGGTCGTCCAGTCTTCTTGGAAGTCCGCTGGCGAGCCATCACCTTGGCAACATGGGCCGTCTCTTTGTCGACAGAAGCAAAATAGACTATCTGCAGGTATACAAATGCCCATATTAGTGATGACTTGTGACTTTGATTCTCAAAATCTTCTCAGACTGTTTGCTAGCAACCGCTCACCTCTCCAGAGCGGCTGCGTTCCACGCGGACGACTGAGGGCATGCTGGCCAGCAGAGTGTCCAGATGGCTGTGTCCCATCTGTTTATGTGGAATCTGTTCACCGGTCAGCTCCTTGTACTCAGACTGCAGACGGGACAGCGACATTCCACCCTTGTTGGCTTGTAGGATGACTCTCAGCATTTTCTTGACCAGCTCGACGTCAGACATGGTCTAAATTAATCAGTACAAAAAAAAAAAAAAATACACAGGCAGGAATTGTTCAAAACTATTCATGGGTGTTCTGAGTTTTGACTTGATTGAAGGCATCAATTTTAGCATTTCATAAGTGACACAGTGTTGCGCCGATATCATCCTGCTGAAATTTTGTAAAGCTGCAAAGTCAGTCGATTCTTTCTCTCAGAAGGAAGGAATTCAAATTTCTGCCAAATAGCACAGCAATGCCTTGAAAAATACCTAACAATGCGAAGGCAAAATCGTGACTTGGTGTAAACATATTGGAGATTTATAATATAGAATCAGTCCGCTTGATGTGCTGAAACACCCTATACAATTTAAAACATTAAAAAAAATAGCTTTGAACGCTATAGCAGCACGAGGTCATGACATGATTTGGGAGGTATTTAATGCTTAGCGTTGGTATTTTTTTTTGATTGCATTTACGGAGCAACATCGATCAACCCGAACAAAAGAATCAATAACTGCACGTGTACACTTGTGGCTTTCTGAAGAACTTCCACAACACTCTTCTGTGCAGACAAGGAATGAAAGCACAGCAATGACGTAACGTGTCACACTTCAGCTCCACGCCCTGGATTCGAAACCAAACTGTTTATGAATGTTCCCAAGTTTTGTTTGTACAAGGGAAATAATTTTTTAATAAGTCGTTTATATTTGTGATTGGACTGTCTCATTGACAATAATCATTCGAGAAATTACCGGAGCATTTAAAATCTTCCTGGCACAAATGCTTCCAGTGCCAAGCCACCTAGGGAATTTTTCAAAAAACCGGAATCTAGCTCATCTTTCCTTCACTATAAATCTCATTGCCCTCCTAATTTTCTTTCAGTTTCAACTGAAATAACTTTATTTTGCAAGTCACAACAGGAAGTTAAATTGTAACTACGCTATCTTAAAAATACGACCCGTCTTTGGCTCAAAAAAGAAACTACAGATAACGCAAAGTTTTATAAAAGTCACCGTAATTCACCTTCAAAGTGTTTCCAGCTTTGCCGCAACAGTTCCCAGTTTGAGGTCAAGGCGCTGTCGTGACGCGCTTGCCGCCGCCGCCACCACCACCACCACGGAGTTGCGCGGCCCGATCACTGGAGCTGTGGCGCGGCTGAGTGTGGCTTCCAAGCCGGACAATCGCAGCCTCTCCTCCTCCTGATTGGTCAGTTTAGCCCGGGGCTCTGGATCATGACAAGTCGAGGTGCACAGCGCGCAACACATCCACTACGGAACAACTTATTTTTAGTCGTAGTTTAGGAAATTAGCACAATCACAATTATGATTATTTGTCATTGTTTGAGATGTCGTTACATTTTATTTAACCTAAGATGCAAATAAAGTTAATAATTAAACCGTAAAAACGAGACAGAATGATAGTTACTTTTGCATTGGACATTAAGAGAAGACAAAAAAAAAAATCTCAAATACACGTAGTGCCTCTATTCGCTACAGAGGGGCGCTGTTTCATATAAACCTGTGTTCTCGTCAGGAGACCGGAAGTGAGGGGTGGAACCTTGCTGAAAACGAAATCGGAATTTTACATTTACAGGAACTAGCACGCCTTGTCAATAGACTAGAAAAAAATAAATATTGGATCTTATTATTTAAGAAACACAGCGCTCAAAAATAGTAACTACACTACTGCAGTCCAACAGTATCTGTCCCCTTTCCGCACCAGAAGGTGGCGGTAGTGCGCAAGAATCCCACCGGCTAAAAAGGCCATAGAAGAAGCGGAGCAAGGAAAAGACCTAGGAAGCAACAAGAAAAACAGCTGGAATCAACATTCCGAGGAGATACGCCTGAAGGTTGTATTTTACGCGTGAGTGTGAAGAGGCATAATGTAAATAAACTGCTCGTGTCTCGAGTGCTCTCCCTCTCGTTTGCCCCCCCCCCCAAAAGGTCCAACGTTGCATTAGCTCTGCTGACATTAGCATAACAACTTCCAGACTGACACAGAGGAGGCGGCTATGATGGAAACGCACCTCTGATCGCCAGCAGACATGGAAGCTGTCGTATTGTGTGCGAGCAGAAAAGCATGTTAACGATCCTGGGAGACATTTAAACGGGCTGCTGCTGTATCACTTTTTTTTTAATTTCGTAAAAGTGTTGTTCACCGAGGCATTCAGTTGACCAAACCACAATAAAATGACACCAAATCCACCAAGCATGGATACAGTATTTTTAACAGAACGGCAGTGACGTGGCCCGATCAATGCGATATAATTAATCGCGCTAATCAGCATAACATTATTATCCATCTCGGCGGTGACGTGTAGTGATGCGACACTTTGGCCCCTCCTTTCAATGCTCGCCCTTTTCTGGATAGGAAAACCATTCTGATTATGAAGAAAAACAACACTTGAGTTGAGAAGTTTGGGGCGCGGCGGGATCTCTAAATTACCTTGCATTTTGACTGTAATGACCATGGCTATGAACCGGAGACATTCGTATACGCCCCAGGTAAGTAACTCGACTAATATAACGTCAGTCCTGAGTAAAACGCAACATTTCGTCATTTGAAATGAAAATATTTTATTGGGGACACTCACCGCATTGTAGAAGTGTGACTCCCCTCGCTGTCTTCATGATGACGAATGTGGTGAAAGAGAGAAAATTAAGCGAATTTGACCAAAGTGTATTACTCAACTCAACTGTATTTATAGAGCACTTTCAAACAGCCATTGGTGCATACAAAGTGCTGTACATGGAGCAACTAACATATATACAAAAATAAAGCAATAATCAGTAACAAAGATGGTAGTAGGCACCAACAGTAAAACTAAGATCAAATCTGAGTCATGCCGAGTCAAATGCCAAAGAATATAAGTGAGTTTTGAGGCGGGTTTTAAAGATGGGCTGCTCCTGCTCGTTATGAAGACCTTTTTCAATCCATTCCCCCCATGGTCAAAACCATTCGGCGGCATGCGTTAACACGACCTAAGTTCTTTTGAATGGGAGTCTTTGTGTGAACTGGGGCAAGTAAAAGATAAGACTTTATGCGGCCCACTGTGGTCTGTGACATGTGACTGGGAAATGAAATGATGTTCTCAGATCTTGTTCGGAAGAAAATGGATCCAAATCATTTTAGTAGTGGAAAACTGACCACTAGCACCGGTCTGCTCTTACCTATGGATGCGAAAATAGATATTAACTACATTGGTGTCTGTTTGTTTTCTGTCCTTCGTTTCCACAACCTGCCAGCTAACCAGCCCATTGATAAGCAGAATGAGCGCCGGGGGAACTGTGGAAAGTGGAAAACCCCCAAAGGTAATTTGCAAACATTGACAGGAAGAAGATTTCAATGTTTAAAAGGGTTTAATGGAAATACCTGCCCCCTCCTCCTAGATTGGTTCTGTCGTGGAAGTGATCGGAAAAGGTCAGCGTGGCACCGTCGCCTTCATCGGAGCAACCCTCTTTGCCGCCGGGAAATGGGTGGGTGTCATCCTCAACGAACCCAAAGGCAAGAATGACGGCACTGTGCAGGGGAAACGCTACTTCACCTGTGAGGAAAACCATGGAATATTTATCAGACCGACTCAGGTTCGTAAGATGTCGTGGGTTATGTGCGCAAGCAGCGATTTGTGCCTTTTGAACAATGGATTCATCGTGTGTTGGTGTCGCTCCGTATGGCGCGTGCAGATCCAGGTGGTGGATGAAGGCTCGGGTGCATTATCCCCCGACACTACCGATTCGGGCGCTTCCAGGATCCCGAGACAAAGAGGTGACCGTTTTGTGCCTTACGTGGTGTCCTTCACAGAGCCTTAAAAGTTGGAATCAAACATGTGACTTTGTTCCACCAGATATACCGGAGACTCCCAAAACAGCTAAACAGGTAATCCACTATCATCATTTAGAGCAATTTAGAAATCCGTCATAACAATTAAACACAAAGCAGTCTTTTTTTGTTGTTGTTGTTAATTGCCTAAATACTTTTTTTTTCTCCCCTCCAGACACCCATAAGTGCAAAGAAGGTAGAAATGGTCCTGATAAGATTTTTTTTTTTTTTGTGGTTTGCTTTATTAACACCACCAGCATAACTATTAACATTCTTAATCTCTTCCCTTAAAAAAAATAAAAATAATATTGCATTGGCATTGCACGAGGCTCCAAAAACAGGTTTTTGTTTGGCCACGCGGTCTTTTTTGTTTGCGTTGTTTTTGCATGTGCAGTTTTTGTTGCTTTTTTTGGGGGTGAAAGCATGCGCACGTCATCACGTACAAGGTTGTGAGGCACTTTGATCCAGTTGCATGAGGTTACGCACTCATATTCCACTAGTGTTATTTGTGGAAGTAACTGGGGCTGGAAAAAAAAAACTAACAGTCAATATACACTCACATGGTTTGCTTTTCCTGTGTTGCTAACCTCTTACCTTGCGACGCCGGCTGTGTGTGCGCGCATTCCTACTCTCCTCCAGTCCTCTACCCGTCGTTCTGCCAAGGTGAGCGAATGGTGACAGTTGATCTTAGTTTTAAATTAAAGGCGGAAAGGACACCGATTTACATCTGCGACGCGTACGCGACACGCGTAGTAACACGTTCTTTGTGATTGTACTGTGGCAGTGGCGCACGCCAAAGCGTCTGGCATCAGCCACCTCGCTCCCCTCCCTCTTGGTACGTCCCCCGGGCCGCTGCAGGCTGCCGCTCATGGTATGCTCCGCCACGTCACGTTATCACGGGAAGTGGTGAAGCGTCTGCTCCAGAGCACAGGTGCATTTGGCCTGTTTAGCTCAAAGATGGGGTTTACTCGATGAACTCATTCGGAGGGCACGCAGCGGGGGTGGTGGTGAAATGTGTGGTCAAAGTCGAATAAAATTGGCAGAGTTGCAATGATGTTTTCCTCCACCCACCTTTTTTATTGTCAGGCGTCTCGTGAGAATCTGTCATCTGGCGATGTCAGCGAGATGGGCCTTTCCCCACATCAGAGCGCGCTGGGTGCTCCCGTGACTCCTCAGTTTAGCGGGCCGCCCGCTGAGGTCACTGCAACCTCTGCTCCAGCGACTCCGAACAAGGTGGGTCAAAAATAAGAGCTCCAGAATTATGTCGATGATACGCTGTCAGTCGAACGTACGTGTTTTCAATTCACGGTATTTTAATTGAGCAAATTAATCCTTGAAATGCCACTAAAGCAGTGCAAAATGTTTACTCGACCCACCTTGGATCCTCCTACCCGTCTTCCGCTCCCCCAGGAGGAGGAATCCCTTCGTGCGCAGGTCAAGGACTTGGAGGAGAAACTGGAGACGCTGAAAATGAAGCGCATGGAGGACAAGGCCAAGCTGAAGGAGCTGGAGAAGCACAAGATCCAACTGGAGCAGCTGCACGAGTGGAAGACCAAGATGCAGGAACAGCAGGCCGAGCTGCAGAAGAATCTCAAAGAAGCCAAGAGGGTAACGTCACTTTATGACAACCATAATTGATTCTGCGTATCAACAAGACAGTGTCAGTTTCCCAATTTTGAATGCGCTTGTTCCTCCAGGAAGCACGTGACGCTCAGGAGGCGAAGGACCGCTACATGGAGGAGATGTCGGACACCGCCGACGCCATCGAAATGGCCACTCTGGATAAAGAGATGGCCGAAGAGCGAGCGGAGTCGCTGCAGGTGGAGGTGGAAACGCTGAAGGAGAAAGTGGAGGAGCTGTCCATGGACCTGGAGATCCTTCGACATGACATTTCAGAGAAAGGTCCGTTTCGCCACACGCTCGCCTCACGGATGAGTCGTCGCCAAACTGACGTGCTCCGCGCTCTCGGTTTCTCTTGCAGGCTCGGATGGTGCCGCCTCCAGCTACCATGTTAAACAGATCGAGGAGCAGAACAGCAAACTGAAGGAGGCCTTGGTCAGGTGAGTACATACACAAAAAAGCAGACAAAAAAAAAAACGGCGTTAATTTGAATCCTTTTTTTTTTTTTCCTTAGGATGCGTGACCTGTCTGCCTCTGAGAAGCAGGAGCACGTGAAGCTGCAGAAACAGATGGAAAAGAAGAACGCCGAGATGGAGACCCTGCGGACTCAGAAGGAAAAACTGCAGGCGGAGGTCAAGCAGGCCGAGGCCACAGTCGACGAACTGAAAGAGCAGGTGAAAGTCGCGCCGAGATTCCAAAATGCAAACGCTTCCCCGGTCTGAGTGTCCGTGTCGTATTCCAGGTGGACGCCGCGCTGGGATCAGAGGAGATGGTTGAGACCCTGACGGAGAGGAACCTCGACCTGGAGGAGAAAGTCAGAGAGCTGCGAGAAACCGTTACCGATCTGGTCAGTCTGGCTTGAAACGGATATGATTCACGGCCGCCGTCGTTCAGTGACAAGTGATCTTCCTGCTTCGACAGGAGGCGATTAACGAAATGAACGACGAGCTGCAGGAGAACGCCAGGGAGACGGAAATGGAGCTGCGGGAGCAGCTGGACATGAGCGGCGCCAAGGTCCGAGAGGCAGACAAGAGGGTGGAGGCCGCCCAGGAGACGGTGGCCGATTACCAGCAGACCATCAACAAATACCGAGAGCTCACCAACAGACTGCAGGTGGGCGCGCGTCCCGGATCGTTGCCGTTGCGCAGATGCTCGGAGCTTGATTTTTATTTTGCGCAACCAGGAGGCCAACAAAGAGCTCATGACCCAGCAGAATGAAAATAGTGAACAGGTCCAACAACCTCCCGCAGAGCTGTTCGACTTCAAGATCAAGTTCGCAGAGACTAAGGCATACGCCAAGGTAGGTGAAGGGCGGCACTTCTGCCAACTCAGTCGTGTTTAAAAAAAAAAAAAAAACTACCGTATTGGCCTGAATATAAGATGGTGTTTTTTGCATTGAACTAAGACTGAAAAAGTGGGGGTCGTCTTATATTTGGGGTCTAGACATGATACCCATTCACGACGCTAGATGGCGCCAGATATCATTGAAGCGAATGCTGAACTTGACTCCCCAGGCCA
>CAAKHF010024460.1:6626-20952 GCA_901007745.1 Hippocampus kuda | reverse complement strand
GGGTCTAGACATGATACCCATTCACGACGCTAGATGGCGCCAGATATCATTGAAGCGAATGCTGAACTTGACTCCCCAGGCCAAAGTGAACCCCTGTCACGAAGAATAAAAATAAAAATAGCTGTAGCACGAAGAAGAAAAATAAGAAATAGCGGTAAGAAGGAAAAGAGAAGAAAATAATCGTAGATAACAGAAAATGGAGAAACGGCAGCTGAGGACAAGTTATGATGTAATTTACATTTCAAAAACCAGAAGCCATTCATTTACGAATGTGATTGCACTTTAGATTTGAATGAGGCAAAATAACATGCTTTTTCTCTCAAATATATTGTTAGAATCATTTGTTTCAGATGTACTGTAATTTTCTGTATAAAAATTAATTTGGTGTTCAAAAAGTATTTTTTCAAACTTGAGTCTTGAAAAAGAGGGGGTCGTCTTATAATCAGGACCGTCTTATATTCGGGCCAATCCGGTATACACGTCATTCAGGCCATCGAGATGGAGCTGAGGAAAATGGAAGTGGCTCAGCTCAACCGCGAGGTGTCCCTGCTCACCTCCTTCATGCCGGACTCCTTCCTTCGTCACGGCGGAGACCATGACTGCATAATGGTGCTCCTGCTCATCCCCAGGATCATTTGCAAGGTGGGAGGCCATTTTAATCCGGCGCGTCTACGCACCGTGGCCGTGTCCATCCGGTTTCTGGAGCATACGCGCTTGTCCCCCCCACGATAGGCGGAGCTAATCAGCAAACAGGCGCAGGAGAAGTTCGATTTGAACGGGAACCTGGCCCAAGGCACGGCCCTCAAAGGGCCTCCGGGAGAACAACGCAGTTTTGCCTCCGGGCTCGTGTACTCCCTGAGCTTGCTGCAGGCCACCTTGCACAAATACGAACAGTAAGCCACAAGTCGTCACGTGTGGCACTTTTCCGCAACAACAGAAACCGCTCGCTCATGGCGTCTGTCCCGTCTGGTTGCAGAGCTCTGAGTATGTGCTCGGTGGAGGTTTTCAAGCGCATGGGCACGCTCTACTCCGAGATGAGTTTTCACGAGCGCTCTTTGGACTATTTCATCGACCTGCTGCACAAAGACCAGTTGGACGAGACTGTTCAGGTGGAACCGCTGACCAAGGCCATCAAGTATTACCAGGTAATAAAACTCGCTCTGCGTTTCACGAGCGTCCTCTTCCGCGATAACGGAATCTTAGCGAGTCCATTTTACGGTGCCTTCTAGCAATTGTACGGCGTTCATCTGGCAGACCACAAAGAGGACTGCACCGTGCAGCTATCCGACCACATTAAGGTACCGGTCTTCCTTTAGTGATGCACTGTCAGGGTGTGATCCTGGAACAAATTTTGCAAGGGCTTTAATTGACCTTCCGACCCTCAGTTTACCCAGAGTGCCCTGGACTGTATGAGCGTGGAGGTCGCCCGTCTGCGTGCGTTCCTCGCCACGGGTCAGCAGAGCTCGACTCTGGCGGTTCTCCTGACGGACCTGGACACTTCCTGCTCGGACATCAAGCAGTTTTGTAAGAAAATCCGCCGCCGAATGCCCGGAACAGAAGCCGTTGGAGCCCCGGCCGCTCTCAATTTTGGACCGCAGGTGATATCGCGCACGCAGTGTCACGCGAACGGGTGCTTACTTGAGCACAAACGTGGCCTGTTGTCCCATCAGATGTCTGAGGCGCTGACCGAGTGCAGACGGCAGCTGACCCGCGTGGTGGCGGTGCTCCAGGAGGTGGCGGCGGCCGGAGCGCAGATGGTGGCGCCGCTGGCTGAGCAGGAAGGACTCAATCCGCTCAAATTGGAGGATGCGGCGTGCCAGGCTGTGGAGCAGGTCGGGAATCATCTGAAACGTTTGATTTGGGTTAAATGCAACCAGGTCAGAGGTTAAAAGGAATCCTTCGTCCTTGCGCACAGGTGTATGGCGCACATGGTCTTAATGGCACCGAGTGCCTGCGTCAATCTTGCAGCGCTATTGTTGCTACTATGAACAAGATGGCCACCGCCATGCAGGAAGGAGAGTACGACGCCGACAAACCACAGGGAAAGGTACTTGGGTGTCTCTTTCTGTCTTTGAGGAATCGGTACATGCAAGCTTTTTTTTTTTAAATTTGGTGATGTGATTTGAATCTCAGAGTCCTCCAGTGGAAACGAGAGCAGCCACAGTTAGAGCTGAGATGACTGATGCGGAGGGCCTTGGAGTGAAGCTGGAGGACAGAGAAGCAGCCATCAAGGAGCTCAAGAAATCCCTCAAGATCAAGGTGGGCTCAGGTAGAAAAGGCTTCGTGCGCAAGGTCAAGAGTAAGCGTTTCTTTCTTGCAGGGAGAAGAGCTGAGCGAGGCCAGCGTACGTCTGAGCCTGCTGGAGAAGAAGCTGGACACGTCCACCAAGGACGCGGATGAGCGTGTGGAGAAGATCCAGACCAAACTGGACAAGAACCTCGACTTGCTGACGAAGAAAGAAAAGTGAGATGATCATTGGTCTTTGTGCGCCAGCGCGCTCAGCGGGTCACCCGCGCTCCTTTTTTTCCCCCTCCCCCACGCAGGGAATTTGAGGAGACGATGGATGCGCTGCAAGCCGACATCGACCAGCTGGAAGCGGAGAAAGCCGAGCTGAAACAGCGCATCAATAACCAATCGAAGATGACCATCGAGGGCTTACGAGGTGCGCCCGCTTCTGGGATGGCTTCCGTCGTTCCCGCAGGAGGTAGCTTTTTGAAAATAGCCGAGATGAAGGCTGGATCTTTTTCCAACTCTGAATCATTGTGGCTGTATCCTCCCCCAGTGGGCATGTCCCAATCACTGGCGGGCCCAGTGCAAGTGGTGGACTCTCCTCTCCTCCAACAGCAGCTTGAAGCTCAGAGGCTGGGCCTGAAACGCCTCAAGAATGAAAACATCAGACTTAAGGTGTCCTGGGAGAACCTAGAAAAGAGTTTTTTTTTTTTAATGAAAGCATCTTCCATTGGCTTGACCACGAGTGTGTTTTCCATTCAGGCAGAGAAGATGAGCGCCCAGCTGGCCTCCCTGCCTCCACTGTGCCCAGCCAAACTGCCCCAGGTGTCCAAAGAGAGCTCCATGCCACCAGAGGGACTGAATATGGGCATCTACCGCCGCACAGACCAGCTGCTGGCGACTCTTCTCAAGCTGAGTGCAGAAGTCAAAGTGGTGGACATCACCGGGAAGACATCCGGTGTGGCGGCACCTCTGATTCTTTTTTTTTTTTGTCCCCCCCCCCCCTCCATATCCCCAACTCTGACATTTTCTCCTTTCATTTTTCTCCAGTCAGCGCCAGCGCGCAGCTGCTGGAGCAGACCACCCGACTGCACAACCTCAGCAACGCTCTAGCTAAACTCAAGGTAAAAAAAAAAAAATGAAAAAAAAATATGTTGGTGCATCTGAATAATATTTCTTTTCTTCCAGGGTGAAGTAGCTGAACACATTGTGTCCAATCAGCATGGAGCAAAAGCTGCTTCCGACTTTGCAACCTTCCCAGTTTCTTCATTCGTCAAGGTGAAAAATAAAAACTGCGTGCGCGCGCACACACACGTGTACCCACACACACACACGAATAAATAATAATTTTCTCTAACCTTAGGCAAAGGAGGAGAAGAAGGGCGGGACAGTGTTTGTGGGCCGCGTTGCCATTCCTTGCACTCGTGGACAAGAGCAAGTCCACCGTCTGGTCCTGTCGCAGCAGCAACTGCACCAAGTGCACCGCCTCCTCATGGGCTGAGGCAACTTGCTGCCGCCTGTAATTCCTGACGGGTTTCTACTTTCCATTTTTGTATGGTGAAGACACGATTAGCACTAACGACATTGATGAAGACGTGATCATTTGGAAAAGCTCCAAACGATGACACATGTCAACATTTTTTCACTTTACAGGGGATATTAGGTCATTTTGTACTCTACATGTACCAAATACACTCCCCATGTTTGATGTACAATTTCACTAATAAAAAGCAACCACTTGTACAATGAACAACTTGAGTTTTGTTTTTTGAGCCATCTGCTTCTGCTGTGCCTTAAATAAAAATGATTGGAAACATTCTCGACATACTATTCATAACGTTACTGTTTCTATTATGGATCATTTTCAATTCACTCGGTAGTATTTGTTTTATATACTGTACGTCCGTGCATTGACTGGTATGCGACCTGTAAGAAAGCAACGGTGCCACACCCAAGGCTAAAATTCATCTTTAAAGACAAGACTCCTGCTTTAAAATCAACTTTGAACTTTAACCTATCAGTGGAATTAACATTCAAAATGCTATAGTTCATTCTCTCTGCAATAGACGACGATTAAAAAAAAAAGGAACTCTTTATCTGGGATGCAAGATAATCTGGGTTGCAAATGAGCAGGATGCCCTTTTCCTCCTCGATTCTTCGCATTAATATTCCATATTTAAATAAGCTCTCGTCAATGTATTGGCTTCACAAGAATTTAGCAGGCCGTCTGCAAAATTGTAGCCAGCGACAGTGCATCCCGAGGCGTCCGTGGCAGGGTGACTACTCCGTCCTTCTGGAGGATTTTTTTTTTTCCGCCTTGCCAACTCACGGCCGCTCAGCAGGCACCACCGAGGGGGACGAAGCAGCGTTAATAATTTTGTGAGTCTCAATATACATACAGTTTGGTTTTTTTTTTTTTGTAGTTTGTTCTTTTACATGAGTTGAATCCACCTGCACGGTGACACTGCACAACCTCACAGACTTGTGTATAAAACAAAAGAAAAAAAGTTCACGCTGGAAAGGCATCTTTAATATGAAACGCACATTTAAAAAAAAACAAAACAAAAAAAAAAACAACACCGAATATATAAAACTTACACTAAGATTTCAATGTATGTGGAGATTGCGTGAGAACTGACCCCAACATGAACATTTTCTCCTCGCTTTCTTGAGGATGCGCAGAAGCATTTCAACGCAGATGAGAATGACGTCTAGTAATGGTAGTTGGACCTGCGATGAGTATACGGCATGTAGTGGTATCTGGCGCGCCTCGTCCTCATCACGTATGGCCCGTTGTAATCTGCAACACGTAGAACAACGGGCTGCTGAGTGGACACGTCAAAAAGGCGGCACCAGAACGTCATTAACCGGCATTGCGCACCGTTTGGTAGAGAGCCACGATGACTGTAAGGTGTGTGGTCAGCAGCATGCTCGTCCCTGCATGGCGGCGGGTGAGCTTCAAAGTCTGTCAAGCCACGGTGGCGAGGACGAGGCGACCAGGTGATTCTTTGAGGCCTCACTGTGGAATAGAATGAGCAAAGATGCATTTTGGAAAGACCACAGATGATTTCAGTTCAACCAGTTTCGTACCATCACGTTGATTAGCGGTACTTTCCGAGCCCTGCGGTGGACGGGCGACCGAAAAGTCGACTAAAAGAAAAAAAAGTGGAGTGAGTCAGCATTGAATAATACCCGCCGCCTTTTCAATATGCCTTCATCATCACCCAAAGAATGAAGCGGCAACTCCACGCCCCAGGCGTCTGCGGCGTGCAGCGACAGCAGCGTGCTTATTTGGCGGTGAGCCAGGGCGTTCCAGTGGATGCCGTCTTTGGTGCGGTGTTGCAGGGAAAAGCGGAAGTGAAAGTGGAGGTCCAGCACGTCCACCTTGAAGGCTTCAGCCAGCACTCCGCTGTAGAAGTTGGCTTCGATCACGTCGTGACGCAGATGGGACGCCATGTGCGAGATCTGCTTCGGAGCAGGGCAACAATGCTGACTCCCTTCGTTCAATTTGAAACTAAACGGTGATTTGATATGTTGTGGGCAGCAGGTTTCCCGTTTCACTGCTCTGAATATACAATGTACGATACTGTACCTCAGGAACCAAGAACCCCCCTTTTATGCGCTCTCCCAGGGGCATGGTGAGGTTCCATATGACCAAGCATTCTTCTGGCAGGATCCCAAGCAGTTCTTCAAAGAATCTATTGAGGTTGTCCTTGTACCCGTCCACCCATTTTGAATGGTACCTACAAGGAGGTTCGGTGAAAGCCAAGTCGCAGCGTAATTGGGATGCTTAAAAGCAAACCGCACCAATGGATGCGAAAATAAAAGATTTTTATGCTCAACTGCCTTCACGATAAGCTCCATAGCTTACCTTGAAATGTCCCAAACACAGGAGTTGACGATGACCAAATCTGGTTTCAACCCATGGCGGAAATCCTCCATGACGCTCTTCATGTAGTCCGAGTAGATGCGCGTCACAAAGTAGAAGCGGACCAGGTGGTGGGGGGACTGGTACTGCCGGACCTCACAGTATCCCGTTCCATTGTGCATCTGGCTCAGGCAGCCTCCTTCCACCAGGCAGTCCTGCTCGAAGCTCATCTCACCCTGCAGAGAGACAGAAAGTGAGAGCAACTGGAAAGAGCAAAAGTTATACACATGCAGAACAGGAATTTCTCGTGATCACTTGCCTTTCTTTTAAGTTGGGCCGCGTGGAGGTATTCATCCTTCTGTAAAAGCACGACAAGGTCTTTGTAGATGGACCGCTGAACTGGTGATACAGAGAGATACGCATTAATCAGGGAAACAAAGGTCCATGTTATTCAAGATTTACTTCTGGTTCTAAATTAAAATCAGGCCTCTTAATCTTGGGCCTTTTTACGCTCAGGTTTGCAACCCATTTTACATGTTTTGTTGTACTATATTTTGTTCATCTACTTTTTCCTTTCTTGACTTTGCTGCTGTGAATTGGGAATTTCTCCTTTGTGAGACTAATAAAGGTTTTCTTTTCTTATCTTATGTGAGGAAAAATATGAACAGAAGTGAGATACTTACTCGAGTCTCCCAACACCACAATGAACTTGTTGTGGAAAAGCTGGCTGACAAGCTGGTGGCTGACAAACTTCATTTATTCCTTTTTTGTTAAAAAAGAAAGAAAGAAAGAAACAGGATTCTTTTTCAGTGGGAAGCGTATCCTAATTTTAAGATTCATGGAGAAAAAAAAATGCTAATTGGACCGTCATTGTATGTGATTGATATTAGCAAACTTGCTAATTTGATCATGTACCGTTGTGGAAACGGGTGAGGAAAAACAGCTAACTTTACCTTCGTAGTTCCTTTTGTCCTGTTTTATGTAATTCGACACCAAATGTGGTATCGCGCTCAAATTGACGGAGGCTTCAGTGAAAAACACACAATCGTGCAACAAATACTGCCGATGAAAGTTTTTATTTGCCTGATTTGAAATGGGTTAAAAAAAAAATAATACAGCAGGTGCGACTGTGATTGGTGAATTGGGCTGAAATATGAGGCGTTCATGGGTCGTTGGAAATCTCCCAAAAAGTTGATATTATACTCAGAACCACAGCCACAAAATTACGAGCACAGTAATTGAAACAATCATAGTTTGATTATCGCCTTTAGCTTTGAACTCGAATAATTTATGATATAACCTCAACATACACAGAGAAATGACCACTATAAAGGCTTCCATAGTTCAGTGTTATTCAGTCAAATATGTAGTACACTAACATGAAGCAAAATTGCACACAGGGTTTATAAAATTTGTAATCAGACACTTTTTTCCCCCTCAGAAATCGCTGTCATCGTCTTCAACGACTTTAATGTCATTTTCCTCCATGTGCTCCTCTTCCTCCTCCTCTGGCTGCTGAAACTCCTTGTATATACCGCTCAGTGTTTTTGCCGCCTCCACTGACACTTTCAAGAATCCAATCACCTGCTGCTCTTCATCCACACGCACGACTGGAGAAAACACGCAAAGGTGAAAGAGTGACGCAATCTGCTTCCTCATCGCAGCGGGATAAACTGCCGAAGAAAGGCCTACTGTCAATTTGCCGTTCAATGACATCATTTCCTGTCAGCAGCAGCTCCTGCAGATCCAGAAAAGCGTAGCCGACATCCGCACATTCCTCGTCGTCGTCCATCGGCTCACTGACGATTGTGAACTTCAACCTGCGTAAAGACAAACTCCGAGATTTGTGAGACGGAATACCTCAGGAAAACTGAGTTGAATTTGAATTTGAGATACGATACCGGCGCCTATTGGGGTCACTGCCCTCCAACATGGTGTACAGATACCGTCTGAGTGGGGCCGACAATGACCCATCCACATAGATGACTTGCGGAGCAAGAGAGGAATTTGTCCATCAGCCAAAAGCAAATTTGAGCCACACACTGTCTTTATTTTCCTCTTCGATCACCTCGTGTGAAGTTGTAGTGAATCTCCTCCCCCGCCGTGGGCTTGCGGAGGGACACGGGCGTCTCGGTGGTTTCCACGGGGACGCCCAGCAAACGATATTCCACGAAGACGCGCTGCACCGAATTGTCCAGCGCCACGTGAGAGGAGGGTTCAAAAGTCAAGGACAGGATCTCCACTCTCAGTTTGTTTCCCTGAAGGGAAGGAAACCGATTTTACCATGAGATGCTTTTAAAATAAAGGCATTTATTTTACCTGTCTTTTCTTTGGTTCGGATGGCACGATGAAGATGTCACTTGTTGAGGTATGCAAAGACTCTGACGGATCTTCAGCTGCTCCACAGTTTTGGAAAACATAAAAAAAAAAAAGAACACTTTCCACTAGCCTGCTTAGAAAGCAACACACAAACTCAGAGTGTTCCTACCAATCTCCTCATCCAGTTCCTCCACTTCATCCACTGACACCACATCCACAAGGGGAATATTCTGAAAATCAGGTCACAGTGCGAACAATTTTCCTCAGGTCAGCGCCATGGTCAAACTGCATTTGATCAAATTCCTGTGAGTTCCTACCAGAGTGCCGCCCTCACTCGCGGAGCTTTTTCTCAACGGCGACTCTCTGGATGAGGTCTCTGGAGATCTTAAAAGTTCAATGGAGGGAGTTGTGTTATATTCAGTGTTCACGTTTTTTTTAATGATTATTTGGAATTATATTTTTTATTAAAATAATACAGCAGCCATACTGGGGAAAGACCCGTTGTTTCATGTTAATGCGCAAAGGGGAGGAGGTTTCCCTTCATGTTGAACAAAGAGCTGACGTGACTCAAAGGCTTTGCACGTCCCTGTCCTGTGATGTACATGCCCACTCAAAAAAGGCACGTGATTGGTTCCCAGCACGACATCGACCAATGAGAGTTAATGGTCCCCATGAACCACGAAAAACGAGGAATAACCATCCTTTCATTTTAAATTCCTGCAGGTGTAACTTACTTTGTCATTGGCGAATCAGGAGACGCGGTAAGCGCAATCGAGGGTCCCTTGTCGGGTAGGCCGGGTGACCCCTCGTGAGATTTCTCGGTGCCGACCGGTTTTATGGAGTCGGGCGCAGGCTGTCAACAGAGAGCAGTCGGAACGTGAGCATGAGCCGGCTCAGCGTACCCTGATGTCGTGCGTCTGAAAGCTCACCCAAGCTTTTGTCTTCCTCCGTCTTGTTTTCGGTTGTCCTGGCACAAATGTCCGCGTCTGGAGGAAAACGAGTGGAAATGTAGAATAGTCGCAGCCATTTGGTGAAGCCAGCAGAAAGAGTGCGAACAACACCTTGACCCCGGGCGTGGCTATGGGCCTCTGTGACCCTCGTGCTTCTTCTCGTCTCCGCTCACTGCTTCCCATGGCATCCGCCGGCGGTTGAAAGGGGTATTTCCATTTAATCAGCACCCTGACTGTTCCCCGAGGACCCCCGGCAGGATCGCGCAGCACGTAATCGCCTGGAGATGAAGTGGACTTTATTGTAGGGCCCAACCAATTTGGATTTTTTTTTTTTTCAGGCCGTTGCCGATTCCCATGTTTGGCAGAAAAAAACTGCGACAACTGATTCATCGGCTGTTTTGCCAAAATATGTACAAGGAATAAAACGGCTTAATTTTCGTCCCTTAACATACTCTGGTTTCCTCCCACATTCCAAAAACATGCATGGCAGGTTAATGGAACACTCCTAATAGTCCCAAGTTGTGATTTTGAGCGTGAATGGTTTTATTTGTCACATATGCCCTGCGATTGGCTGGCAACCGGTTCAGGGTGTCCTGCCCGAAGACAGCTGGGATGGGCTCCAGCATGGTTGTGACCCTTGTGAGGAAAAGCAGATTAGAAAATGGATGGATGGATGGATAGTGAAATGGATTTTTAAAAAATAATCCAAAAAATGGGGAAAACAGCATTAAAGAGACTGTAACGGAGGCTCAACTCCTCTCTTGTGTTCTCAGTACGGCAATAATACGAGTCCTATTTTGCAGAGGAGAAAGAATATATGCCTGCTAGTATTGTTATGTTGTCTCAGCATGCACTGCTGGACCATTTGGGTTCAGATATTCGCTGCTTAAAGGGTAACATCGCTGCTTATTGTCATCTTGTATCTAAAAACTCACTTGTATCGCGAGGCACTACAGAATAATGGAAAGAGCACAACACCTTCGGATTTCTCAATGAATTTCCTGAATTTTGGTTTCTTTCTCCCCCCCCCCCCCTTTCCACATGAACACACCTGTGATCTCCTTGCCCGTAGCAAGCGCTCTCAGCGGGACGGGCGTTTTAGCCAAGTAGGCTGGCGGGATCTGATCATCGCTCTCATCAAACACATAAACCCAAAGACTGCTCGACCTGCGCAAATGAATGAGTGTATGTTTTCGCACTTTGCCACAACGCCCAAGTCTGAAATATCAGTCTCACAGCATACCGCAGGTAGCGCAACACATCTGCTGTGACGGCAAGCGGGTAGCTGGCAGTGTCGTGGAATACGGGGTCCGCGGTGCCCGGGACGGTTTTGGACACGTGTGGCTGCAGGTCGTAGAGCCTGTAGGTCAAGTATGCATCAGGAAGTAGCCCGGGCCATCGCCCACTGAGGCCCTCACATTGGTCAAGCAGCAGCAGCAACTCATTGGGGATCCCGCCGCCATAGTCGTACAACTCCTGTTGTGGGCAGAAAGTGGTGATGGGGATTTAAAAAAACAAATACAAAATGAAGGTAAATGAGCATATTTACTGCATGGCCGCCTTCTCGCCAGCCCAGAGTGACGTGAGCAGGTATCATCTGGGTTGCTGTGATCCCATCACGGTCTCTTGCTGCCATGCCCTCCAGGGGCTCTGCTGGAGGGAACAAGCGTGCCCAGAAATCCACCACACCGACGACTTCCCCCTCAGAGCCTTCGGGTGAGATAACAATGCAGGGCTGCGAAATTCAATGCGTAAAAGTGACATATTTCCCTTCAATTTGCGGAAAATTCCCATGGAAATTTTCCAATTTGGGATTACACACGTAAAATGTCATTTAAGTTCAAATGTACTTTCCTTTTTATTTTATTTCATTAACAAAGTGTTTTTTTTGGGGGGTTTTTTTTGTTTCAATTTTTCTTTGTTTAATTTTCATTCTTTCGTGACCTAAAATTGGGTTGGATTGGATTGGATTAAACTTTGTCAAATGTACTGTATGTGAAACATACAGCACAGATGAAATTTCTTCCCTCTCAACACAAAACAAGAGGAGCCGCTGCGGGTGTCCGCGCCGCCATCAAAAGTTAACAAAAATGACAAAATAATACAAAACAACACATGAGACCAACCCATGATGTTGGCCCGGCCATTGGCGCGCTCCCCTCTCCTCTCCACGGCCCCCATGAGGGACAAGTGGCCACTTCCGTGGGTCACAAAGCGGACACCGCCGATTGCCTGGTGGAGCTCCACTCTGACCCTCGCGCCCTGCACCCGCAGCCTGCCCAGATCACGGGCCGTCAAAGCGTAATGGGAAGTGAAGCCATAGTTGGGCTGGCTTCCCGCCACCAGAGGCGTGGAGTGAACTTCAAAGTCCAAAAGGCTGTAGGTGCAGAAGGTCACCGTGTCTTCAGCTCGGTCTGCGTGAAGGTTGCCCATAGTCCGAAGGCCGCCTGGGGTAAAGGTGGCAGCCTCATGGAGAAAGACAGCAGATTAGGTCATGACATCGCGCCACTTCAAGTATTTATTCAACTCAACTCAAGTGTATTTCTCGAGCACTTGAAAACAACCACCGCTGTATACAAAGTGCTGTACATGGAGCAAATATCATATTTCCATCCATCCATTTTCCGATCCGCCTTATCCTCACAAGGGTCACGGGGGGGGGGTACCAGAGTGTGACGTTGCCGAGGTGGTGGTGGACCCCAAAAAGCAGGCAGGAGGGAGGAGCAGAGTGTATTTGAAGAAGTGTATTGATAAAACACAGAAAACTAAATCCAAAACAAAGTCCTCAGAACAAAATGAATCCAAAGTAACAAACAAAACCCATGGCAGAAACTAAAAGCTCTCAATGACAAAAACATGACTGAAGCTAAAACATAACGAACTAAACATGACTGAAACAAACATGACAGGTGCAAAGAGCAACAATGACCCGACAATGAGTGGTCGGGCTGGGAGTCCTTTTAAAGCACGAATTGCCTAATGACCAACAGGTGTGCAGCTGCAGGGGAGCCCTACAGTGCCACCTGTTGGTCCCAAACCGAATCATGACACAGAGCCTATCCCAGCCGTCTTCGGGCAGTAGGCTGAGGACACCCTGAACCAGTGGCCAGCCAATCGCAGGGCACACACAGACGAACAACTATCCACGCTCACACTCACACCTCGGGACAATTTCGAGTGTTCAATCAGCCTGCCATGCATGTTTTTGGAATGTGGGAGGAAACCGGAGTACCCGGAGAAAACCCACACGGGCCCGGGGAGAACATGCAAACTCCACACAGGAAGGCTGCAGACGGGATCGAACCCACGAGCTCTGCACTGTGAAGTTGACGTGCTAACCACTCGACCACCGGGCCGCCTATTTCCAACAATAAACAATAAATGAATAACAAAGACAGTAGAAAGCACAAAAACAGTCAAACTAAAAATCAAGCCTCATGCTGAGTCAACAGCCAAAGAATATAAATGAGTTTTGAGACGAGTTTTACAGATGGGCAGCGAGGGGGGGGGGTTTGCCGAACGTTCAGCGGGAGGTCATTCCAAATTTCTTACCTTGATGTGGAGTTCCAAGAGAGACTCTCCGAGCCTCGGGGGAGCGCATGAAGCGTCGTCCTCAACGCCTTGGCCTACTTCCTGCTCACTTGCTGGCCACGTGTACTGTATGGGCACGGTCCCTTTGCGGTTCTTGGTACCGTATGCAAAATCTTTCAACCGGGCTTCAGAACAGAAGCAGTTGAAGTGAATTTTCCTTTGCACGAAGCGAAGGTTTGATGAGGACACGTTGGGTGTTTCCTTACCTTGTAAAGTGTTGATCTGAAGAGCTCTTTTGGATAAAACTTGGTCTTTCTCCGCCATTGCCATCCTCACCTGCGCCCTCTCCGTCTCCAGCCTTTCCTTGACCGTGTCCAGCTCCCTCTTCAGAGAGAGAAACATTTTTGATGAAAAAGAGGGCGGGGCCAAGTGTTGCAACTCACCGATATTGAGGAACGTGAGGGCACCTGAAGGTCTTTACTGATGCGGTGCTCCAGCAAAAGGAGGCTCCTGGTTTTCTGCAGCTCCAGCACGGTCTCGGCGTGTAACGCCTGCATGTCGGTCCGCTCGGGGTCTTCCGTGCCGCCGTCGGGCCCGAGGAAACGTAAACCCTCCCTGCTCTCCTGCTGCATCCGGAAGGCCTGCCCCAATGCGGGAAGATAAGAAGAAGACTTCTGTAAAGCTCCAGAATTGGGGTGGGGGGGGGGGAGACTTTCTTTGCTTGCGCACCTTGATCTGCAAAAGCGTTTGGCTGAGCTCTTCGTCACTCATGTCGAACTCCTTGAGATGGAGAATGAATCGTTTCAAAGCGAGGTCAAAAGGGAGATGTGCGACGTGTCCTTTCGACGTTTATCAACCTTGGTGACCGAGTCCAGTCTGTTCTGCAGGGAGGATATCTCTTCTTTGTACTGAAGAATCTCCTCGTCCAAATCTTTCACTTTGGCTAAACAAAGATGCGATCGCGTAAGCGGCGGGTTCCCAGACGTGAATTCCGACTTGAGTTGACTCGACTCAAGTGTGGTGAAGTCTTCCTAAGAGGTCAGCGTACCGTCATATTGCCCCTCCAGCGTCTCCTTCTCTTGTCGGAGCTTCTCCGCCTCTGATTGCAGTCGGTCCCTCTCCTCCCTCTCGGTTTGCAGCGCTGCCGTCAGGATCTGGTTGTCCATCCTGCACGTCGCGTCCTCCGGCTCCTCCCTCTGCACGTCGACGTCGATACGTTTGTCCGCGTGGCCGACACGTCGGTTGTAAGTCGATAAAGTGCTCGGGGGGAAGGGAAAGAAACACAAATGTGATCGAAGGGTTTTCAGTGCGTCGGATGAATTTTGGAGTCTTACCTCTCAAGCAGGGAGTCGTAGTTTTCTTTGATGCGATCTTTCTCTCCTTCCAGGTCGGCGATGCGCTCTTGGAGCTGGAAGAGAAACAATCGCCT
>CAAKHF010024457.1:0-29594 GCA_901007745.1 Hippocampus kuda | reverse complement strand
CTAACAAAAAGACTCCAGGAAACAAAAGAGACTCCAGGAAGTCATGCAGCAACTGAACTGTGGTTTGAAGAAAAAAAAACCCAAAAAACATATATACTGTACACACACACACACACATACCTGTGTGTGTGTGTGTATATATATATATATATATATATATATATATATATACACACACACACACACACTAATGTATACTATGTGTACTAATAATGAAAAATAATAATAAAATCATAAATTTCAAGTAATTGTCTCACCAGTCTCTGTTCATGACAAGCCAGTGAGTGATAATTTAGTCCTCTTTATTTTTTTTATACAATTATTATAAAACTTGAAAAACAATTTGTTTCAAGCCAGATATTCCTCCCCTCTGTCTTTCGCGGAGAAAATGAAATCCAGGCAGTGAACAGGGTCAATATCTTAGCATGCTTCTAAATTTTTAGGCTAGTTTGATTCCTGATCAGCTAAATTCTGTATGGCCACAGACTCAAATCCATTGACAAATACCTTTGAATACTTCTTCTGTCACATGCCATGCCACTTTCAGTGCGTAGCTCCAATGCCAGACACAGCTGCGAGCACACGCTCTGGCAGTCATCGCTCAGCGCCTCCACTTCCTAGGTACACATAACAAGACATTCATGAGCCACCCTTGAGCACAGCTGGATCCGAACCAAAATGCAATGCACGCACCTCATCAAAGTGAAAATATACCGAACATGTTTATCCATCACATTCCACTGCATGAGTGGGAACCAAAATACACAATGTATGTTGACATATATGGCTTAATCAATACAAAAAGTTCAAGGTTTCTGTTTGCCTCATCTGTCCTCATCAGGAGCTCATTGTGCGCTTATCCGGTGTGTCACATCCCTGCCCCAAGCTACTGACCCCCCCCCCCCCCCAACCCCCGAGCTACCTTGAACTGAAGGCGGCTATTTTTGGTCTCAGGCTTCCTTCGAATCACCAGGGGAGCTCTGAAAATTCTGCGTGAAAGGCATGTCTGTCTGATGATCGTTAAATGACGCCACATGTTGAGTTTCACACGCAAAACCTGACAGGCAACAATTGGTATTTCATGTTCCAAAATCCCAATGACGCAACCTTTGGCTTGCTTCATTGGAATATGTTGAGCATGATTACCAAAAATAATTTAGAGGTAAAATATTACACTCAGTGTATCATCAAGTGACTTTACTGCCTAAACATTGTAAAGAGGTGCGTCAAAGGACCACACAGTCCATTCTGGGTTGCTTGGTTGACCTCCAATTTCTTCAGATGTAGAATCTATTTTACCAACAGAGCATCATAGTGATAGAGTGAATCTGTTCCAGGGTCAAGCTGTGACCACCATAAAATCTTTTTATATGAAAATGCAATATTCTAACCTTCTAATAAGTGTAATAGGACATAAACCACACCACAATTAATTTAAAATGAAAAAAAAACCCCAAACACTTCTTACCCATTGACGAGGGAAGAGGATTACCCAAGGCCAGCCAACTTCCAACTGTTTAATGTTTCCTAGTGTCATACAATTGTAAAAACAAGTCACAGCTGAACAGTAACAGTCAAACAACACACAGTTCAGCATGTATACTATCAGAAAGTGCAACTACAATCGATATATATATATATATGTATGTATATATATATATATATATATATATATATGTATCGAAGTGAGTTGTTTCATATCGCAGTTTGCAAAGTTTGCATTTTACGCCTAATCAAAATGCAGTGAATAGCAAAACTGTTAATCTACTGCCAAGACAACCATCATAAGAAAATAGAAGAAGAACCTCCGAGACCGTCCCGTAAGGCTTTGCTGTGCTCACATCACCTACTGATGGTAGTCGGAGGTTGAGGGAAGCTCCGTGCTACTTATGTAGAAGCTGCTTTGGCTGGCTACTAATGGACCTAAACATGTTCCCGAGTCACTCCTAAGTCAGTAATCATCGCCTGCGTGGCAGCAAATAAGCAAATGTCATATCTGTGAAAGGATGACAAGAAAAGTCGAAGAAGCCACGCTAAATGCTAAGCCAACCTAAAAGTGAATGGGCTCGCATGTTTTAATACTGCAATTAAGTGCTTGGGGGATCGATTTTACTTTTCACTGATGTCTTGCTGGAACCGCGCTAAAGCCAAGAACATCCAACTTTGATTAACAAGACAGCATGACAATTAATACTCGCTAAACAGAACCAAAACTGGAAAAACATAGCTTCTGTTTAAGGTGTTTAAGGTAGCCAGGAGGAGTGACCTTGAAAGTTAAAAGTATCTTAAAATCCTCTCAGGCTCAAAATAAGTTCTTGTCACAGGTAGAACAGGTACACCTGGTTGTTGCAAATCTGCATCACCAGCCCTGAGAGGGTTAATCCTCACTAGGGTCGCAGGGGGTGCTGGAGCCTATCCCAGCCATCTTCGGGCAGTAGGCAGGGGACACCCTGAACCGGTTGCCAGCCAATCGCAGAGTTATCTTAGTACAGTATTGTATAAAATATTTATAATTCAACAAAACCTTCTGCACAATAAATGTTATTTTTGAGCTTTTTTAAAAAATGTTTTTTAGCTTTGCTTACAGACAAGAAAATATGGTTTGCTGCTATACCTAATGTGAATTTAAGAATTAAAATCTGTTGATTCTATAGAAAAAAAACATTTGTTCATTCATTATGTTGTCATATTTTTTTAAATTCAATATAACACTTGCTTCAGGTCCTTAGGATTAACATGAAAAAGCCCTTCAAAATTAGAATGGTGCGCCTTAAAATAAAGAACAGTAATTGGTTTGTGAAACAAAAAAAAAACAATTATTTCAAGCCTTGTTGAGAAAATCAAGGACTGCATGATGTATATATTTTAGCAAACGGTAGGATTGTTCCCAGAATGGAAAGAGCAATTATAGTCTTATGTCTGATGCACAACATGTTAGAACATGCGTGTCAGGTCAGGCCCATTTCATTATTTGCAGAAACAACATCAGTTTCAAGCTCTAATGGTATTTTTAAGAAGTACTTTCAACCCTCCTTTGGCAGTCATAAATTCCCCATTGAGACTCTTGTGAAAATCATGAATTGGTGTTCATGAAACGTAGCTCCACACGCAGACGGAAAAAGTGTGTTTGGCTGATTAGCTGGCCATGGAAATTGTAACAGGGCTGTATCAAGGGCTGTGTAAATGGAACAGTTGCAACAAGGGAGCAGAATACAACACAGAATGATGCCATATGTATTCTTTTTAATACATTATCCAGGAATCAAATATCTTTAAATATATAATAACCTGTTTGAAAAGTTGACACTAGTTGCGCGATGTAAAAATAACACTGTATTGTAAAGTCGAAAAAAAAGAAGAAAAAAAGAACATTGAAAGAAATGACCTGGATTTATAAAATCTAATGAAGTCCCACATCACTTAAACGTACATGTAATGTTGTGTTAAAGTGAGTGTCATTAGGAACTCTGAGCCCATCTCCGTTTGCCTGAAACGAAGTGCACCATGGGACCTTGGGCTATTTTCTTCCCTCCGTCTTCATGTCATGTGAAGTTGTCTCATAGTCTATCATGGTATCAGTGACGGCCTGTGAGGCTGCTGGGTCCTGGAGACTCTAAGGTCCTCTTAGGTTCAGCCCGCCGTTTCCTACGCCCGCCAGTACATCCCCTCCTGGCCTGTCACATTCTGATGAGGGGCCCTCACATTTCTCAGCCTCTGTGAAGACTTCATACGGTTTGAAGCTGTGAAACATGTTTGTGGCCAAATCGTCACAATGAAGGTTGAATTAAGCTCCCTGGGCAGGGTTTCACGTGTTTGATCATAAATACTGTGAAAATATTCGTCTTCGGTCCACAACTAATTCAGAAATGCAAAAGAGAGCCTGGTATTAACTGCACAGTCACTCACTTGCACACATTCTCTCTCTCTCTCTCTCTCTCTCTCTTTGTCTCTCTCTCTCTCTCTCTCTCTCTCTCTCTGTGTCTCTTTCTCTCTCACATGAAAATTTAGAAGCGCAAGTCGAAAACTTAGAGGCACAAACTGGATAGTGGACTTGCAACGTAGATATTCACTCTACTTATTTTCCCTGTGTTACTGATAAATGGGCAGAAGAGTGGAGCAGAAGTATGTTAGCAACAATAAGTACAATCGGAATTTGTTTCTCTCAAGCTTGTTTTGCCTTCACATGGAAGACCTTCTTCTCTTTATTCGCTGCTGCAGCAACGTAAACCAAGAAGAGGTTGCAGCAGAAAAAGGTTTTCCTTGTCAAGGCAAAAAAAGATAAAGGGAAAGAAATTACAGTCGTATTTTATTTCCCGATTTGGGTTAAATAAACACATTATAGAAGATGAGATGAAGTTTCATTTTCTATTTTTCAATGGTTGGCGTGAGGCTATGCGAGTTAATCAACAACGGGGCACATGGTTCGGACATCACGCACAGATGGGGTGGGTGTGGGGGGCGCATTTTGTCCAGTGACGATACAGACAGGCAATTTGAAATTAAATCGGGAAATCCAAACATTTTCCCCAAATTCCCGATAACTACCACAGCGCCTGCCTGTGTGTGTGTGAATATCTTGAAACGGTTTGCCAGGTTTGTCTCCAAGATAAATGCGTGTGCCTGATCAATAAATGCACATTCAACCCTTGAACATTTACAAATGATAAGTCATGATAAATGCATACATATCATTTAAAAAAAGCACGTGAAAATTGTGCAAATATTTTTGAATCTAAAAAACCCACATTTGCAATTCACCAATATTTTTGTGGATCTGAATTTGTTGACATGTGAAAGTCGCGGATTTATTTGTGTGAATAATTTTATGACACTACTGCCCGAAGACAGCTGGGATAGGCTCCAGCACCCCCCGCGACCCTAGTGAGGATAAAGCGGTTCGGAAGATGAATGAATGGATGAATGAATTTTATGACACATCTCTACCCATATGTAGACCGGATGCCCCACTATCAGATGTGCTCTGTTGTGTCAACAGCCCTAAAGTTGTGATCCTAGACTCGCCCCTGCTGCCAGCCATATGCGTTTCAGGCCAATTTACCTCAGAAGTCCGAGACGTGCATCGCCCAAGTTTAACATCTGTGTTTATAGTGCATTGGCCCTTTAAGAGAGCCCCGTGTTTCCGATTGGAACCGTGACGTCACAGCAGTGCGGGACTCCAGCCTATCGTGTGTGCACACTGAATGCGATGGTCCTGGTTAGAGTCCTGCTTCACGAGGGACACTTTTACACTGTTCCAAGCAAGGAAAAGGTTGATCCCTGAAATGAAGCAGACCCCACAGGCGCTCGCCGTGGATTAAAACGGAAACTTTTACGATGAAGATGTGAAAGTAGCGCGACAAGCAGCACGCCAACGACCGTCGCCAGCGGACCTTGCACTGCAAAGCAACTCCTTGGAGATGCACGGTCACTGCTGAAAAATATGCTCCAGCCAAGCCACCACCTCAGCCCCGGCGTCAGTCGCGAATTTCCCGTGTTTTAAGCAGCTTTCTTAGACGTCCGCCTCCGCTCGCTGGTTTGGTTGCCTACCCGTGAAGTTCGCCATCCAGTCTTCTACCCACCTGCAGGAGAGAATCATGGCTGGAAAGCTGACTACGGCGCAAGGCACAGGAATACTGCTAGTGACAGCCAACGTCGGATCCCTGTTCGAGGATGTGAGTTTCTCCTTTCCCATCTTCCCCCTTAACCCCCCTCCCCCTCTTTTCCTGCGTTGTGCACGTACTTGTTTGTTGCTTTTACGTTTTCAGACACGTTTTTGTATGCGTTACTCTTCCAACATTTCAGCTTGTCACGACTCGCGCGTTTCAAGTCGCCCGCGGTAGCCTAAACTGCAACAGTCTCGCGCAGAAACACGCGAGGCTGTCATAGTTCTCATAAACACACTCAGTGGCTCTTTATGTTCAACGTTTCCTGTTGTGTGTTTGCCATGGCCCACTTTCTCTCTCGTGTCGTTGTGTGCGTGTACTGTATATGTGTGCGCGCGTGCGTGTGTGTGTATGTGAATAAATTATCAAGATTTCTATGTGTGTGTGTGTGTGTGTGTGTGTGTGTGTGTGTGTGTGTGTGTGAGTACATGATCAAGATTTCAGTGAGACAGGAGATTCACGACACAAGCCCACGTTGTTGTTTGGTTGCCATCTCTAATAAAACCTGAGCAAAGGGTTATAATTATTCTCCCCCCCCCCCCAACACACACAATCTTATATAAGTGTCATAGATTTTTGCGAATGTTGCGGTTAATAACCAAACAAGATCTTGAGCTTTTTCATTGCAGTGAAATCTTAACACTGTAGTCAAAATTCAGAAGTAAACCACAGTGTCTCTCTAAAGTTGTAGAAAACTTGCAAACCGATGCTATCATGTCCTCACAACAGCTCAGGACAGTGTTACGGGATTTACCTCAGCTCATGGATTTTGCTTCTTCTTTGGCTTTTACGCTGAAATTTATGTGAAGTTAGAAGGGGCAAAGCAGGAACATTCGAGCCTCTCCATGAGTCGCTGCTTACTATTTATGGTTTGTTCTTATCTTTACGCTTTTTAACCTTAGTAACAGTGGTTGACTTATTTTTACACTTGCACAGCAGAACTTCGGCTGTGGCTGTTCATAGCAATTTCTTTCTGCAAATTCTGGTCAGATACTTCTGATTTGTTCATAAACGTGATATTTTGGATTCCACTGTTCTATTCCATTCTATTACATTGAAAGTTTTTTTTTCTATGCTTTTGTGACATTGACATCAATGGCTAACCCAGTTGCATTAAATCAGGGTAAACAAGAGAGTTTCTCAAATGCTCCAAAGCCTCAGTGTCACTTTCAGTGGTGTTAGGAGTGTGTCTCCCTTTTGTTACACAATGGAAGAGTTCTCCCTCTGTGGCCTATAAATATCCCGGCTCTCAACCCAGCTTTGAATGTCTCATGGATTTTTCTCCCCCAGACTTTGAAAAGACGGAGCCAAAATGTCCATGGGAGTTTGTTTGTGTTCTTTGAGTGAGTGAGTGAGTGAGTGTGCTCTCCTGGTTCTTTTTATAGCTCCTCGTGTGTTGGTACCCCTGAAGTAACAGTTGAATGAAGTCTTTGTGGACTTGGATTCCAAATTTAGGTCTGCTCATGAGAAGTGTCATGTGAGACCCTGATGTCTAAACAATGTGGTAGCTAAGAGACCATCTGAATTTGGTTCTGTCTTCATAGTATTTCATTATTATATGTGTAGATAAGAAATGATACTTGCTAATGTGTACAGATTCATTCATTTGTGGACAAATGTTTTATGTTGTCTGAGTGCTTAACTTGTGTATGACTTTTTTTGTTGGATGTACAACTCAGAGTATTCTCAATTTAAACTAATTCCAGATTTATGCTACACCAGGGGGAGGGAGCTCCACTGCCTTTTTGATCCATATCCTGCCTGTTTTCGATCCCTCCTAACTCCAACACATCTGATCCAATCGATCATGATCGTTTCAGGCCTCTACGGAGCTTGCTGATGAGCTGAATGTTTCTAGCATTTGGAAAACATGTTCAAAGGAGAGGAACTGAAACTTGTATTCTGCTTTAGACCTACTCGGTCAACTGAACCTACGTCAATCATTTCATAGTTAGTTTTTAGTAGTTTTCCTGAACTGAATTATAGGGTTTAATGTTTTAACCCTCTCAGGCTCAAAATAAGTTCTGGTTACAGGTAGAACAGGTACACCTGGTTGTTGCAATTCTGCATCCCCTGCCCTGAGAGGGCAGTGTTTCCTGAAATTAACTTCATTACTTCCTGTGTTTATTTATATCTTTACGTTTTCTGTGGAGTTTATTTGCATAGTGGGAATAAAACTACCTGTCAGAACTCTTCTTAGGGAGACTTTTCCAATATCAAAAATACTAAATTGCGATCCCTTTCTGTCACTCAGTGCTGTCATTTGTCTAGATGCGCTTTTCCTGCTTTTTCTCTTGTCTGTATAAAGGGCACGGGAGCATAAAGGGGCTGACCAAGTCGTCCTGGGCATTTTCTGCCTTCCGAGGGGGTAACTGTAACAGATGCGGGGTGCCACCTGTCTAAGACTGCTGCAATGCCGGGGTAGAGAGTAACGTTTCACACTCCCAGTTACTTCTCCAACCCTGTTTTGCTGAAAACACTTGTTGCTGTCCGACAGTTATTGCCTGTGTCTCAACAGATGCTGGCATAGACGTCATACTGTACATCTGCAGTAATTATGTGGTTTACAGCAGGGGTCCCCAACCTTTTTTGTCCAACGGACCAGTTTAATGTCAGACAATATTTTCAGGGACCAACCTGATGAATACAATGGCCGGATAAATACACAAAAATAATATGATATGACCTGCATGAAACTTGTGGTGTTTTCTAAATATAATAATAAACAGGCATCATGACACGAGGAACGCCCTATTTGGCCGCAACACTCTGTGGTCGCTATGATAACATTTAAACGTGCCTTCAAAATAAGACACACTGCAAATAAAAAGTGCATGAAAAATACCACTCACTATCGTCGCATATTATGCAGAGTAGCTTGGTGCGTCGGAATCTCCCGTTGACATGAATTCGTATTTTAAATAGGACTCCTGATACTGTCTATTAAATGTAGCCTTCTTTTTTTTTTTTTTTGAAAGTCGGAGGCTCCTCTTCTGTCTCCTAATTTTGCTAGCTCCTGGGTTTCATTTTCGCGGTAACATCTCACGTGACCAAGAAGGGCGCCTTGACCTGCGTCAAGAGTGACATACTGTAGATGGCTGTAACAGAGAATCTGTTAATTTTTCAAAATAAAACATCTTTCAGATTCCGAAATGAAAAAAAAAAAAACGGAAGTAATGTAAGTTATTTATGGACCGGTAGAGCACACACAGTTGTGGCACTATGTGGCGCTGTGTAAAACGCACGAGTGAATAAATGCCGACATCATGGTTGCTTGATGGCGATGCAGAAGTTTTGCAGAATCTCTGTCTTAAAAGAGCTTGACAAAAGTAATTTTCCTTTATTATTTCCTCTAAGATTATTTTGTGCTTTTCATCTTGCATGCTGGTGGCAGGTAGAATGTTTTGTGGTAAATGTAATTGGGAAGAAAAAAAATTAACATTAATATTTTTCTAATAACAATAATAAGGATAATGATACTTATATATATATATATATATATATATATATATATATATATATATATATATATATATATATATATATATATATATATATATATATATACACACTTTGTATATTAGTCGGTTACAGAATCAAATAAAACATTCTTGGGTGGGATAGTGGAATGCTTCGATGTGGTATCAAGAGAGAGAACATCAATTTCTTGTGACTTATAGAAAAGCATTGCAGTACTTGCAAGCACATAATTGTTCTATAATGTTGTAAAATGATCTTTGGCTGCGTGCTGCCACTCACTTTAAAAGGGCTAACCCGCGTTTGCCTTCCATGAAATTGCCCATGTGATTATAAATGACAAGTGAAAGCTGATTAAAGCTGTCATTTTTACCTTTAAAGGGATGCTTCACATTTGTACATTGTTTTGTCCATAATTAATTTGATAATGTCATTATTTTTCATGCACATTTCATAACTTTAAACATAATTTTACAATATAGCTGGCTGTCATGTTCATTGAACATGTCTCAAGATAACTGTTGTAAGTGTGTGGACTGCGCTATGATAGACAGCTTTGCCAAACGGAATGCATCCAAAGCATTCATCCTGAAAGAATGAAGCCATATCATTTCCAGCCAGATTTTCCACTTTTGATGTGAAAGATGCAGCGCCGGGTGGTCTGGTTGATGGCACAAAAAAAAACTTTTAGAGCACAAGTTGACCAGGAAGTCCGGTAGACAGCACTGTGTCTACCATGTCTTTGGTCATTCACGTTAATAAGAAAGTTATTCTTCCTTTCATAACTTTGCTGCTGTGAAATGGGAATTTCTCCATTGCGAGACTAATAAAGGTTTTCTTATCTTATCTTATCTTATCTTATCTTATCTTATCTTATTCCACGCGCATGGACAATATTATAATTAATGTGTCCTCCTACCTTACCTGCATGATGGTCAGAGTGCTGCTTTGGTCCGGTGTCTCAGCGATTAATTTACAAGTGTGGACTCCTCTCAAGTAATGGACATAAAGGCTACAATGTCACTGCCTGCTTCCGCCGGAAATCACAAAAGTTTGAGACAGGGTTCCTCCCTCAGGCAGTTAAACTCATCTCACACTTCATGCTCCTTAAAAATACTCAGCACGGCGTTTGTTTTTCATATCACCTGCGTGGCATCCTGTCCAAATCACTCCTTGTCCCGGAAATGCTCACTGCACGTGCACTTATGCCTGCCTGTTCTTATTAAGTTGTGCACATGGGGATTTGACAAAACTTGCGTTAGAACATTTTTTGTTATATAAAAAAAAAATAGTGGAATAACATGCCAGTGTGCACCTTGTTTGCTGTTTCTGTTCAACCCCTCACAAATTTTTGCTCTGCATTATGGCATTGTTTTCTTTCTCTCCTCCTTGTTGTTCAATCTGCATCGATTGTCCGGCAGTAACATCTTGTTGGACCCATCGTGGGTGTATCCGTGTGTAGAAAACGTTGCCATAAAAGTGAAAGATATCAGTATAGAGGTGTCTTTTTCATCTCCTAGGCATTTTTCAAGCTAACTAATTAATACCAATCAAGCCGCATGTAAAATTAAAGAAGCCGTCCTTTCACTGAGCGTCGTATAATCTGGTTGAAGTGCTTTGACATTCAAAGATTGAGTTCAGGAAAGCGAGCATATCTCGGAATCCAACAATGATTGAATCATGAGGGAACCTTGAGACTGAAACGTGCAACACCTCAGACTGCGACCATATCTGCCTGCTAGAATTTTTTTTCTGTGGCTGTTCCAGTGTTTTTCTGTGTGGAAAAGTTTTTGAAACAAAGGTGAGATGATGCTATTTTGGTGCTCTCCGTGGTGTATCGACTTCCAGCCAAGCATAATAGGATTTTGCGAGAGTTCAAGCTCCAAAATACACTGAGAACTTCACAAAGCAATCATGGTTGATTGAAATGTTCCTAAAATAATCTTCCATTAACTTCTGCACTGTATACTTTAATGTCGTATAGTTCATAGATTTCACACACCGTATTAACCCTGTTGATTCCGAAGCCTGATGTCAGTGATGTCTATGATCAGATCATTATCAGACTTCTCAGAGGTTGCAGATGAGCCGATCATTTGAAGCAGGTATGTTGGATGACGGAGACATTAAAGTCATGCTGGAGGACCGGAGTTGAGCACAACCCGCCATACGGCTACTGATATCATATTTTCATCAACACAGGATATGCATACTGGCTTTAATGGCTTTAATAAAGCTAACAAATTTCACACCACATTGGAATTGTGACAACGTGCATTTACGTTTTGGTCTGGTGTGCAATATTTTGTATGTTGATGTCATATCTAGGTTATGTTGCTCTGCTGGCTCCCACGAAACACATTTGAAATGCTGCAGGGTTATGCAGAGCAGAAAAAATAGGTTTCGCTTCCTTTCAACTCGATGGACTTGGTCAAAGCCCAAGTGCAAATTGCTTCTGAGCAATAAGGAATCAATTATTTAGAAGACCTTTCAAAAGCAAACTAAACCGAACTGTGTTGTCCACTGTGCCATCTCATTACGGCAAATAGTCATCAAATTATATCAGACAACCTGTATGTCATTAGCCTGCAACACATTACACACCAGTAGCATGATCCATTCCACCCCATAATTTAGCCCCCCCAAAAACAAACAAACAAACAAACAAACAAACTAACAAAAAAACTTTTCAAGTATTACTAGATTTTGCTGCTTCTACCTCTCCAGATCATGTAATATCAGGGCTGAGGCAATCCATTTTCCCAAGGGGCAACATGCACTGCTTGTACCTACCGAACATACATGCATGATAACGTACACATTCATTTATGTGGCACTTTGCAGGGAAGTGCTTTCAAAATAGCATTACTTTCTAAATAAAAGTCACCGTGATTATTTTTATGTTTTAATTTGATTGCAAAAAGACCTCATATGCATCGGTCAGAGACTTGACAGGCCCGTGGGCTTTACTTTTTGTGCGATATTTTGAAAAATAGTGGGGGAATGCTTTCCAGCCGATCGCAATTACGCCTGGTTAAGTCTCAAGGTTGTAACCCCCACCCCCAGATTTCTCATAGCCTTGTCAAAGTGCCCGTCCATAAGATACTGACCCCACTGCTGGGTCATCTGTGTGTGAACTGAGTTGTTCGACTTCACTCCATTACATGACACAGTCATTTTTCATGTCTGACTAAAATATTTAAATAGACTATGTATGGTAATATCAGTTTGAATTAGTGCTGCAACTGATGAGTTTAATCTGTCAATTATAAATTTAGATTAATTGATGATTCGGAAGGTGGCACATTGATCGATTGCCTAGTAGGTCCGCCTCACACTGTAAAGGTGCAGAGTTCTACAGTGGTGCAGAGATTCCGGACCCGGCTTTCCTGTGTGGAGTTTGCATGTTCTCCCCGTGCACATGTGGGTTTTCTCCGGGTGCTCCGGTTTCCTCCCACATTCCAGAAACATGCATGGCAGGTTAATGGAACACACTTAATTGTCCCTTGGTGTGAGTGTGAGCGCAAATGGTTGTTTGTCTATGTGTGCCCTGCGATTGGCTGGCAACCAGACCCCGCCTACTTCCCAAAGACAGCTGGGATAGGCTCCAGCACGCCCGCGACTCTTGTGAGGATAAGTGGATTAGAAAAATGGATGGATACAATAAAATACAATACATGCTGATTTATATAGAGCTTTCACAACAGCGGCAGCTGTAACAAAGCGCTTAACAAAACAGTTAACATAAAGTAAAATCATAAACACAACACATAACATAAAACACGGACAGTCGCGCATGGATGATGAATTGTGTAAATAAAACATGTTTTAATTTCTATCCCTAAACTAGGACAAAATCATTGATAATTGTTTTTCATAAGTATGTTTGAAAATGTCTTACTTGGATTTGATTAACAGTAATCAGTCCCCTTTCATGGAAGATTACAGAAACATGAGGTCATTAACTGTTCAAAGGCTGAAATTCCGAGGATTTGGATAATCGATTATCAAAATAGTCATCGATTAATTTTGATCATGAAATATTTGTTGATTACTGTATTAATTGTTGCACCTCTAAATTGAATGCATGCTTGTTATTGATTTATGTAACAATATACAGTTACAGTTACAGGTTTGCGGCTCTGCCAACTTGGGTTTGACCTGAACAACACACCGTTGTGACAGCATGGTCCATCTGTGATGAGCCTGTTTTTCTGGTTACACAAAACACATTTGTTGAATACACAGGATATAGAAAAGTCTACACATCACTGTTCAAATGGCATTTTTTTTGTGATATACAGTGACTTGAGACAGGACTGACTTACTCACAATAAGCAGCAGTTTGGCAAATAGTGAGCAATCTAATGAAGAAAGAGGTGTCATGCTTTAATGCCCCTCCCAGTTCATGTTTACTGTCAAGCTAAGCATAAAACACAGAGGATTACATCTTGTGTATTTGAATCAATCACACTTTTGCCCTTGGAAAGTCCACTTGGCTTGATTCTTAAAAAAATAAAATAAAAAATGCAAAACGTCATCGCTTGCTAGCGGTTAGAATCGATGGTTGCTGTGTTAGAAGCAACAGATATTTGAACACAGACAGGGGTGCAACACATGTAGACAGATAATATTGCAATACTCACTGGCATATATTGTTGACCACAAACACAAGCATTTTCAAGGATATTGATCAAAAACATTTTCACTGTCGATCAGATCGGGGCGCAAAATCACTTCGATCACATCTTGAATCAACTGAGTCATTATGGCGTTCATTACTTGGCTGCAACCAACTGAATCACTATTCGAGTCCTGTCATCCACTCCCTCTCTGTAGATTGACAGTCCTTTATGATTCCTATTGTCAAAGTTGGCATTTTTGTCTTTAATTTGGCACAGGAAAAAAAAAAGTGAACAAATGGCAGTTATCATGTGCAGTAGAATTGATGTGAATACTTCTCACCCTGTCTTGATCCAGTAACACCAGACAAACTATGAACAATCAAGTCAAGCATGTAGCACATCATTACAAATTGAAATATATGGAAGTTCGGAGGATCCTTCCCCACCTTTTAACAGATTTTGCCAGCTCTTCAGCACGCGTAATGTGTGTGTGTGAGTGTCTGCGTGTGCGTGTGTGTGTGTGTGTGTGTGTGTGTGTGTGTGTGTGTGTGTGTGTGTGTGTGGTTTCCTTCCCTGCCTTATCAACGCTGCTCTTTGCAGAGGGTTATCACTTGGTCTTCCCCTCGCAGCAATAACGCTTCCACTGTGACTCGCTCAACACAATGCAAACCCAACATTGTCTCTGCGTTTCCCAATCTCTTCCAAATGCTATTTCCAGAATTCAGCTGGGAGTATACAATAGCTCCGCCTAAGATGTCCTACTAACAAAAAGCTATTATTAGGTTTGTCAGGAAGATGCTTTTATCGTCAGTGGCAATCTCTGTCACTAAAAGTATGAATCGAAGGCTCAAGTGTTTCGATGGAGAGACATTCTTTAGCATCACACTGAGAATGTCAGATTGATGTTTTATTTATAGTTTGCTACGTTTTGCATGTGTCAATGTGGTGAGAGGCTTTTGAATTCACACTTGGCTTCCCTACACATAAGCGCGCACACTGGCCATTTGCCACTTTTGCCATTTGCCTGTCAACGCTCCTTCTCACTAGTGTGAGTTCATCTCAGGGGCACCTTCGAACTGGCCAGTCGACATCTCAGCAAAACCAATGGCGTTCACTGTGCCTGTCCTGCTACTTTGCAAAACATTTTAATTGGCGAGTGTGGCCAGAAAATAGGCTTGTTTGATGAAGAAAAGACAAAAACTGTATTCTCTAAAAGGAATTAATGTGACAATTAAGACCCAACCGATGAACAGGCCTGTGGATTAAATTGCCCGATTTCGGTCTTCTAAACATCGGTAAAAATTGTCGGTAAATGTGTGATGTTTGCCATTTTGTTATTGTTGTTTTTTCCATGGTTGTGGAAGACAAACCAAAATATCGTGGATGAATTCCTGTATTGATAGCACACACTTTGGCATTGACGCAATATCTGACACATTTTCAATAGATGGCCTATTTTAAAACTATTTTCATATATAGGGCGCACCGCATTATAAGGCGCATAGAATTGAAGCTACAATAGTGGCTGAGGTTGCGTTATGCATCCACTAGATGGAGCTAAGATAAAGGAATACAATACAATACAGCTTTATTTGTACAGCGCTTTCACAACCAATGCAGCTGTAACAAAACACTTTACAGAACATTTAAAATACTATGTCCAAGAAATCAGAATATTGATCCATATATAAGGTGCATCGGAATATAAGGCGCACTGTTGGCTTTCGAAAAAGTTGAATGCTTTTAGCTGCGCTTTATAGTGTGGAAAATACGTGAGATTTTCTCTCCAGTGTCCAGACACTTAACTCTTTCAGTGTCAGCCATTAAAAAAAGGGAACTATTGAGTGCTAGCCAGTTAGACAATTCTTTCAAGGCTGACAGATTAGTGTGTTTTATGACAAAAAAAAAAAAAGGCTGGAATTTGGGTCCAGCATTCCTATTAGGATGTTAGTGGTAGTTGTAATCCACCTCATTTCTCTGCTGCAAGGTAAAATGTTTTTAATCTACCATTGCTAGTTAGAACAGCTTCCCCAGCATTGCTTAATGTGTCTAAATGCGTCTGATAAATGTATCCTTTCGAAAGCATTTTAAAATATAAATACTCTAATAAAGTTATATTTAAAAAGGCAATGCGTCCTTGAATGCGAGTTAAACTTATGCCGAAAGCAGCTTTTTACGTCTTTAAGCATGAACAAACATAAAGTTGCATTATATTGAATACATTATATGCTGTCAGTATATACATACAGATTACCCAACCAAATCAAATAATAATCTTGATTTGAGCACAGAAAGATTTTACCTCGCTGATCCAATTCCAGCGACTCATTAATTTGTCACTTAATTTCCAAATTCTCTTATGAGCATCTATGCTCTGTTGTGCTCATTTTTTGATAGGGAACTTCAGTCCTTGCAATTATGTGCTGCATTGGGACATTACACAGGTCTTCTGGGCAATTATCTCTCAGCTGGCAGCAAATTATTTCACCCCCGCTGATGCAATGAGAAGCTTCTCATTAGCATGTTGCAATTGGCCAGGGAGCAGAAGGATTCAACTCTGTCGAAATAGATGTCTTTGGCAGTCTTGTTGAATTGCCCTGCTGAGATGTTTTGGGACCGTTTTAATGGTTGAATCTCAGTTTTGTTGTTCAATGGGTTTTGACAAATTGAATTTAATTATTTGCATTTCACAGTATTCCTTGAAAAGACATTGTACAACAACATATTTTGATATTGTGTGGTGTGGAATAAAATATGTATTTTATGAACAAATGGACAAAAGATAATATAAAATTGCCATTAATTTAAAGGAAAAATGCTATATTGGGATACATCGGGCACCATTAAGTTATTTTATGCAGTGTATGAATGTGTGTGTGTGTGTGTGTGTGTGTGTGTGTGTGTGTGTGTGTGTGTGTAAATGTTTGTGTCAGGCTACTCCCTTGTGTTCAAAAGTGACATTGCATACACTTTCTCCACTCAATCGCAAATCGTGACTATTTTGAGTTGGTTATCATGAGCAAATTAAATAATTATTGGAGCAGATCCAAACCTACTAAAAGGTATCAAGGTCCTCATGCATGACCTGCTGCCAGTGCAGTCCTCATTCACTTTTCAGAAATGAGCTTGCAGCAAAGTTGTGTTCAGTCACTTTTTTGTTTTGTTTTGTTTATTTTGTCTCAAATGTGATGCAAAAGTTTATAAGGGAGGTCAACGAATTTGTGCATACTTTTTAAAGAAGTTATTGTTCCAAGTTATCAAAACAGGTATTTTATATGATGAACAGTAAAAACATAATAATTATTTTTGGACTTAACTTACTTACTTTTTTGTACACTGGGGCGTGTCACACGGTTAAGTTGTCACGTTGCGATTTTCGTCCCCACCAGAGAGGGCAACTAAAAAACGAAATACTGTACTGATGTTCTTCCTTTTTATGGTCAGGAGTCGTGTTGGTTCTGAAAAGACAATAGCACATTGTGAGTTGAGACGAGAGACAATGAACCATTCTTCATGACCCAAAGTAAAGTAAATAAATAAATAAAATACTATATTCTGAAGCAATAAAAATCCTAGCAGTGTTACACGTGGACTTGTTAGAGGAAAAAATGAGGCATTTTTTCATAGCTCAGTCATTGTTCTCTTTTATACGAACTTTCAACTAGAATTAGTATTAGCAAACGTTTTGGGCCAACACGTCTCAGTGATATTGAGGTTAGTTGTCACATGACATCCAAAGATTGGGCCAGTGAAAAATACACTCCTGGCAAATCAGTTTACGTACGAACGCCTTGAATGCTGATTCTGATTAGTGATGAAGTTTCTTTTGAGCTTTTATGACTGGATCTTCCAGTTGGTGTTGGAACTATGTCCACATTCCAGGACTGGTTCAAGTTTGAAGATGAACTGATGCTTTCAGTTTTGGAACTCACTTTCATCTTGAATTGTTCATTTGAGGAAGGCATTTGAGGCTGAGAGCCAAGGCCAATGTGCCATCAGGTCCGAAGAACTTTAATCCCGTGCATGTGGCAAATTATTGTTTCTGTTAAAACTTACATTGTTGGCAATAATGTTGTCCTTTTTTTTTTTTTAAATGAGTTGCAAAATGCAGCATGATATCTTACCCCATACATCATGGCAACTTATGCAACATGCCAAATGTTCACACTCTATTTGATTGCTTGATACTCTGCAATGACATGAATGCAAAATGCGTACCTGAGACGTTGATCTTTTATTTGCTACACATTTTGTTTGTATATGATGTATTGATTCCGAGAAATATCTCAAAGGGTAAAAAGTGTGACATCAAGTCCCGCTCTCCCTACATTCCAGAGGCTGTACTCTTTCATCTTTTACATACAGAAAACCAATTAATACTTCTACTTTTACTACGGTAGTCTTTTTTTATCCACCTATGTGTACTTGTATTTAAGTACAAGGTATCAGTACTTTTGCTACCTCTGCCGATAGTATGCTACGTAAGTCTAAACATTTATTCAAGCACAGCAGATAAGCATGAGTCACTGACAAGTGGAGCATTTCAATGTTTGATCTCAGGGAGGCAGACTTGATCTCCAATTGAGCGGAAGTGTTGCACAACCGCAGGAGCGCAGCAGCAAGGTTGCCAGATAACGCAGCGGGGGTTAATCTGTTGACAAGCACCCTTTGACAGCATGTGAGCGAGGCCCTGATGCTTTCAATCAACTTGTTCATGTGACGTTACTGTCCACATTCAGACAGCAGCGCCGAAGCAGAAACGGGCCACAAAATTGACGGAACCACAAGTTGAAACAAAATGGATCAATCTTGAGGTGGTTTCCTGACAGAATTACAAATCACCATATTCACTAAGTGTGCTTAACTGCTGGTGGCAGCCTTGGACGACACGGAAAACAGCAGTTTTCATCGCAAGATACAAGACTGCTGAGGGTGTGACAGCAAGTGTCTATTTTTAAACCTGCTAAACCAACTTCAGCTATGTTGAAAGCCAAATGAAAAGAGGAACTTTGGCGCCTTGAGATAAGGGTTTCACTTGTCCCGTGACCATGCTTGTAAGTCAAAACACGAGTTTCTCAAATCATCTTTCCTCGTTGAAATTCAAGGGAAATGCCATTTATCATGCTTCAAGCCCCAGCGCTTCACTTTTTTCACAATGTTACAGCCTCATTCCCAAAACAGAATAAATTCCTTTTTTTTTTTCTTTTTTTTAATGAAGTCTTGTCCTACAACTTTAAAGGAAAGGCAGATGCCCTCCCTGACTATCCGGCTTGTTTGTGGGTGTGCGTGTGCGTGTGCCACAGCATGTCCGTGGGTTCCCATGCGTGTCATCTGTGTCAAGGGAACAATTACCACCCAGGGTCCCCCGGCTTAGTGCAACACCAGGGTTGGATTTGTTTGTCCCAGCAAATGGATTTGCATATGAGAAAACAGAAGAAAGACACGAGTGCCTCCCAAGACAATTTGCAGAGCTGGAAAGTGCCTGCGATTCAGTCACAGAGTTGAATTGGCTTGTGAGAGGTTCGCTCCGATGGCACAACAGACGGGCCGAGGTGGCTGTGGAGGGACTGAGAGAGCTGTGGAGACAAGTGAGAAAAATGAGCAAGAGGAAGAAAGATGGGATCATTGAGGGTGAGGTCACCAGACTAGCTCAGCAGACGGCGAGGGGAACAAGGGTTGCCGCTGTGCGTTTGGTTTGCTTAATCGCTAAATCTAATCGGGATGAGAGGGGGAGAGCATGCTGCCTGATTTAAGACTGCACAGTCTGTGTCAGGATCTGCAAGGAGGACAGACACCCTCGGTGCCCATTACAAGAGACGGAGGGAGGGGGCAGACGAGAGCAACAGACACTTTGGGGAACTTCAGACGAAGCAGTTTTTTCAAAGGGAGGGAAGCAACAAGATGCTTTCAGCCATCAAAAAGAAGGGGACTCTCAATGGATGGATTCGTTCAGGGTGAGAATTTTTGCTCGCACCTAAAAGATGCTTTATTCGATGTCGGGGAAGATAATTTTGATTTGTGCATTGGAGTCAAGAAGGCAAGGCTTATGCTTGTAAGTTTAAGGAAGCTTAAGCAATAGAGAGGTGAGGCAGAAGGTACCGTTTGGCAGGAAGTTGGAGCCACAACGCAAGTTCAACTTCAAGAAAAAATATATATAAATGTAAAGTTTTGCTTGAATGACAGAAAAGTTGTCATTACTGCACTCGAATAACTCATTCTGCATAGCCCATCTGTTATTCTTATGAAGACTTGTTCAATTATCATATTAGTGAACTAGTGTTACATCAAAAGTCCAAACAGCTAGATGCCCATTAAAAGACGCACGTAAAAGAGTTTTACTAGTTTTTGCTTCCTCTCTTTGAAAAAGATGATTTCAGTCAGGTCCACATACAGAGGAAGTAAACTGCTTTTTTGTTTTTTTTTTTTTAGATAAATTACATTTTCACTCACTTCATACATATTCAACATGTTAAGTACACATTATATGCTTCACTCAAAGGAAGTCATCTCCATTATCAGCTCCTCCACCCAAACCACATGTCCTTGAAGGACAACCACTGACTGAAGCTTGTCCGAGGGCTGCAGGTAAAGGTTTAAGGCCCCATGAAATATCAGAGCCCATCAGCATGTGATCTATCGCCCTGACTCACCCCTTTCTGTCATAAGGCTGCCAAGAGGCGTCACCAGCAGGCCTGCCACATGTCACTTAGCAGCATGGCCCAGGGCTGGACAATCTGACTCACAATTCCCCACTTTGAAATGAGAGGAGACTCAAATCCTGAAAAACAACCTTCAAAAATGTTGTTTGTTAAACCTAATCAGTGCCAAGGATAAATGCACAATAAGATGAACTTCAAAAATGAAATCTGAAAGCATAAAAAAAAGTATTTGCCTGAGATGGGCTAATTCATATTTTGTGAAGATTATTATCAGATTCAGTGTTGTAGAAAGACAGTAGTTTATTTTGAGAGCATAACAACAAGGAATTGGAACTACTTTGGGAGAATGGCCCAAATACATCAACGGTGATTTCTCCCACCAGACCCTCAGTCCACTTTTACAGTTGATGGTCTAAGTCAAAATTTCTGCGGGTATCCACTCGTGCTCCTCTCACTTCAAGTCCAAAATCTTGCCATGCTGATAGACTCAGACCTGCCTTTGAGCAATCCTATCAAATCACTCACTAAAACAGCCTTTTAGCAGCTGAAAAAAAGCATCCGGACTGAAGGGTTGAAAGCTCCAAACAGACCAGGAGAAACGTATCCATTATTTTCTCTCCAGTCGACTTGATTATTGTAACGCTCGTCTCCCTCAAAAGAGCATCAAACAGCTGCAGCTCATCCAGAATGCTGTAGCTCGGGTTCTAACTTCAACAAAGAGATCAGGACATGTTACTTCAGTCCTAAAGGCTTTACGCTGTCTCCTGGTAGTAGAATACATTTGAAAATTCTGCTACTGCACTTCATATCACTGAATGGTTGGATCCTGAAAACATAAAAGAAACGCTGATTGAATATAAACCCAGTAGGGCTCTGAGATCGGCATATTCGGGTTAATTAGTGGATCCGAGAGTTCAAAGTGAACATGTTGAAGTGGCAGTTAGCTGTTGTGCTGGACAAACAAAGCTGCCTTGCATTGCCTTTTGCCTGAAAACGGTCTGGGCGAGTTTAACAACGCTGGCAAAAGGCGCGCTGTCCAGGCAGCTTATGCATCAAGTCAATTGAACTTACAGATAAGTGGGGCTGAAGTGAGGTGAAGCACTTCATCCTCTTTAGGCCTCGGACAAGCCCTCTCAGTTCACCTGGAACACGTTCGTTCACCACAAAGATGCTCCTGTCATGTTCTGTAATGGACAGCAGGTGGCAGGCGTTTCATGTCTGCTGCCTACACACCTGCTGCCTATTTGTCTATGATTACACCTGCTATATCTAAGCACTCCGGCTTTCGACTCACTGCCGGAGTATTGCATGCCGTGCCGCTGTTATTGCCCATGCTCGTAATCCTTATTCGTATTCGATTGTTGTTTGCTACATTTTCGTCATCCCCTTGGGATTATACAGACCGCATTTCTTAACCTAGTAAACTGCCTTACCCTTTTCCTTGCCGTTTTTTGCAAGCGCTTTGTTTTTTCGAGTTACATTATTTCCTGGTTCTCGTTTTGGCCAGCGTTTTCTGTTTTCCATTAGACTGAGTTTTTTCGTTTGTAATAATACTTAATACAAATAATAATAATAAAAATAATAATAATAAATAATAATACTTCGGGATCCACTTATTCTCGTTCATTCTGTTGCGTACGAAGCAGTTCTTTTTTCCTGCCTTTGTACACAACGTGATAGCTCCACTCTATAGTTATCACTGAAGCCAAACTGGAGTTTATTTTGTTGGGGGGAAGAGCGGCCTCCTCTTCCCCGCGTGTTCGTTGAATTTTGGACGAGGAGAATGTTGGTAATCCAAATAAAGGCTGGAGGCGATGAACAGTTACTTCGAAGGGTTTAATTTATATTTCTGCAATTTACGAATCGATTCGGGCTCCTGAGGGGTCCAGATTTGAATCAGGAAGCGTAGAAGAAACACATTCATGAGATTCTATAGAGACAATATGATAATGAGAGGCGGGGAGGTACGCCTCTCATGCAAATCCCAGAAACAAAGAAAGTAACATGTCATCTGACCCAGTGTGGCTGGAAGAAGTTGGGAGTGGTGAGGTGAGACCAGACCACCACTACCCACCATTTGGTGTGATGGCAGGAACACAAACACTTGAGATAACAATTCCTCTTTTGATGTTAAACATGTCCTGTGGAGGGGGGCCCTAAAAGTGGTGGGGGTCAAGGGGCACTAAAGGTGATTGTAAACACAGCGAGCAGGAAATACCTTCAACAGCATTCTACATTGTTTCTTTCAAATCTAACAACAGAGAGGAATCATATCTTAACAATTTCAAGTTGATGAAATACACTGCTACGGTGAAAACGGTGCTCCTTTGGAATATGTGCACCTTTGTTCAAGGAGATGTGCTCTCTTTGGCTGCTTTTCAAGGAAGGCGCCTGCGGCGGTTTGTCCAAAAGCTGGACAGGGAACTTCTATTTGTGTCCTTCTCAACATCTTTCCTTTCCAGATGAGAATGGCACGCAGAAGACAAGACGCTGAGCTGTGATCCCGGCAGAGGGGTCTGGGCGGCAAGGGGGCTCATGGCCTCGACACGTGACGACCCCCACTTGGGCACTGGCCCATGTGAGGATTCTGAGACGAACCTGGATGATTCAGACTCTGCAAGTGTCCTCTCTGACGATTCAGTGCTTCCTAACTTTGAAAGAGACGAGACGTATGCAGAGTCTCCTAAAACAGTCTATGAGGCATGTCTTCGCAATGATCCCATCTCCCTGCGAAGGATTCTGGAGAGAGGCGTGACCAAGGAAGAGGCCATGGAGTTGGACATTAACGGCAGGGTGAGAAACATTGCAATGCACTCCAATGCAATAGATGTTATTACAAACATAATAGCGCTCAACATAATCAATATCATGTAAGTCACTCAGTATTTCAAACAGCTTTTATATTGGACCTCATTGTGTCCCAAAGGAAGTGTGTGTGGTAATGTACAAACTCTTTGACTGCCCCTTTCTCATGTGTGGCCGCCCTATCAAATAGGTGCCATTTCCTTGTTGGCACTTTGTCAGAAATCAACTTAAAATGTGTGTCTTTTTTCAACTCTAAATCAAGTAATACACTCAAAATATGTATTCCGACATCTCAGGCAAACGTTTTGATGTCGCTATTTTATTGTATTTGATTATATTTGTGTGTAGTTGGGTCATGGAGTGACACAAATGTGTACCAAAAAAAGGATGATTTTGAAATTGTTCCATATGACAAAGTCTAGTTTTAGAAAGCAGAGACAAATGCAATTTTCCACTTTTCAAGATAGATTAAATATATATATTTTAAACAGACACTCCTATAAATAAAAAAATTTGATGAGTGCTTCTCACCCGACCCAGAAAGAAGAAAACATTTGGCGCTCCACCCAGCCCTCTGCCGTGACTACAAATAGGATCATTTAGCTCCAAAATTATTAGAAATACGCCACTGCAAAACATTGTGCATGAAAAAATATATATATATATATATATATATATATATATATATATATATATATATATATATATATATATATATATATATATATATATATATATATATATATATATATATATATAAAATCAAAGAATGAAATATAGATCAACGTTCAACAATAAATAACTTGAAAAGCATGCTACCAGGGGTCATGCACCCCGCCTGTCATTGCACTCCACTGTTTGAGAAGAATGGAATTGGATCAACGTGCAGGACACTACTCAATAGATTTATTGTACATTTATACATTTCCTGGTGAATCAAATGGCACATTTTTGGTGGATTGGGCCATTTATTGGCCCATTTTGATTATTTTTTTATGCCATGCAATTGTCTTCAATGAAATGTTATTGTCTTTTATATGTTTCATTAGATTTGTGTCAATGTGAAAAACACCTGAATAAAAATCATACACTTTACACAATATAAATAAGGTCCATGAAAAGTGTGAGTCCTTTTTTTTTTTTTTTTTTTGGGTCACCCTGTTTATACGTAGCTTGTCTACATATTTGCCCATCAGAGTGGACTAATGGTGGCTGTGAGCAAAGGGTTTGTGGACATTGTCACCACGCTGCATGTATGCCCACTAATAGACATAAACCACCAAGACAATGATGGCAACTCTGCCCTCATGATTGCAGCCCAAGCCGGTATGTTGCACCACAATTGAGACACCACACTCGCACGGATCATGCCTCTATTCATTTCCATGTTGTCTTCATGTCTCCTGCAGGCTTCACCACTATTCTCAACTACATCCTCAACTACTACTCTGGTGTGGACACTGAGGTCAGGGATCCTCGTGGCTTTACCGCCCTCATCAAGGCAGGCATGCAGGGCAGAGAGGACTGTGTGTCGGCCCTGCTCATGCACGGTAAGTTCAAACATGGCCTTTGCCTTACGTGCATGCATCAGAGGACAATTAAAGCTTCTGCATCTGCCTAAAACAACACCGAATAGTACCTGAATTGCAGATTTCTGTCATGAGAAGCCCCTTATACATAAATGGCAAGTGAGGTCATTTTGCTTGACAAATATGACCTTGCAGATATCTGAAATAACAACTTTATATAGGAAGAATGTAGTTCAATCTGGACAGGACTGAAGTACCAATATCTACAACACATTTCCAGTTCAGCTGTTAGACCAGTGATGGGCAATTAATTCTGCAAAGGAACGACAAAACAACCCGAAACACTTGCCAAGGTGGCAACCTCAACCTGATCTGTATTATTTTGTGTGTAGTTGGATTAAGTGTGGTGAAACAAAATCATAAGCGGCCATCAAAATTAGATCTTGACACTCCACACGAAATTATGAATCAATTTGTGCACCAACCGCAAACTCGCATCACAACTGCCAAATACTGTATATAGATAAGTGGGATGTATATGATTGAGAGTGATGTATAATGATACGGTGATGACTTATAAGAGACCCAATTTGTACCGTGTATAAAACTGTAGATTTGCACACGACATCATCAGGCCAAATTATCTTGGTCCTCTTCCATCTACTGTGCAGGAAATTAAAATGTTGCTGGCATTAGGACCACTGCTGTCATTTTTGCTCATCTCTTTCATGGCAAAACAGTCACTCGTGGGGTGTGAAAAGTTGCTCAATATTACATATTTGACACAAGTACTTGCTTAACGTCCACAAGCATGCACATAGATTAAAAAGTACAACTTTCAAAATTAAAGTACCGCATTATTTCTGCTTTGACTTCATGATCACTGTGAGGGCCAGTCAGACACTAGATGTGGCACCCGGGCCCATACTTTGCCCAGGATGGTGTTCAATGAAAAAAGGTCTTCCTGTATAGTCTAAATCAGCGGTTCTTAACCTGGGTTCGATCGAACCCTGGGGGTTCCATGAATCGGTCTCAGGAGTTCGACGGAGCCTCTGCCATGGAGGTTAAGACATACCAGACTCAACATGTCAATTAGTTATGACACGCCCGCTTGGCCATGACTGGCTGCAGATGATCACATTACATTGCTTGTCCAATCTGTGCTGCGGGAAATTTTAGTTCGCTCAGCAGCCAACGTGTGACTGTCGTAATAGTACGTGGTAAAATTTTTAAAAATTATACTTATGTCTTGAAATTTTATTTAGTTTTTCCTGTTTCTAATAAATGCGTTTTTTATGTCTTGAAGTTGTAAAAAGTCATCTTCTTGTTTTTCACGAATGAAGAGTTCGGTGAATGTGCATAACAAGATTAAGAACCACTGGTCTAAATGCTCATCCATTGAACGGGTGAGTTCCAAAAGTGGCCACATGGTAGCGTTATTGGACTGCATGTAAAGCCATCCATTCATTTTTCTCTACTGTTATTTTTTAACTGGGTCGCTGGTGTGCTCAAGCCTATCCCAGCTGACTTTGGGCGAGAATCAGCAATTAATCACGCCATATGTCTTGATATTAGTAAGCATGTGAGCGCTAATGTTTGACTTTTTTTTGTCATGCACAGGTGCCGAAATGAATGTAATGGACCATGTTCAAGCTCGTGGTTTGAAGGATTGGGTCTTGAAGACGGGAAGATTTGAGACGATGAACAGAATCCGCTATCTGCAGGCTCATCCTGTGGCTGAGCAGTTTTGTGAGCACTACGCACCTGAGTGGCCGCAGCTCAAACAGCTGGTGGCAAAGGCCACTGCCACCAAGACCACAAGCCAGAGACTGCGGCAGCGCTTAAGGGACAGCCTCTCCTTCAGCTTCCCTCAGGACCCCCAAGCCAACGGGGTCATGGACCACATGGTGCGCATGACCACAAGCATCCACAGCCCTCTCATAGCCACGGCTTGCCATCCACTGTGTCCCAGCAGCCCCCCAGAAATCGGGAAGCGGCGCTTTGCCGTTCCCGAGCTACTTGAAAAGCACAGCAGCAAGGAGCTGGAGGAATGCATGGTGTCTCATAGCAACGGCTCTCTCACTGCCTCTTTTCCCAGCACTGCATCAGTCGCCTCAGTATACCTGACCTCCTGCTGCCAGGAGGCAGAGCGCAGGGGCAGCGCGCCAGTCGGGAGCATGAGAGGCAGCATTCCCCGCAGCATGGCGCACAGGAACAGCATCTTCCCCACGGGCTGTGTCCCCAAAATTGAAGTGACCAAATCTGGCGAACCCACCCCAAAGAAAGAGAAGAAGAAGAAAAGGCAGATGGGCTACCTGGAGCCTCCTGTGTGGAGGTACAAGGAGGCCAAGGAGGAGAAAAAGAGGGAAAAGAACAAGGACATGCAAAGAGAGCAAGAGAGAATATCCAAGGTGTCCAAAAACGAAAACAAAACATGACTCAAATTGGAAGTTTCCACAGACGATTGTTGATTCCTTTGAAGACTATTTGGACACAATTTGTATCAGCTGCCGGAGTAAATATATGCAATATTGATTGGATTCACAAAACATGCCCAGTCTTCCATTCAATTAGGTTTTAGCTATTTCTTATTCATTAATTAAAACATAAATTAGTAGTCTAGCGGGGTGGTCAGAGTGTTACCTGCCACGCCGCTGGCATTCGTTTACCCTGTCCCTGTCTACCGAAAATAAATACGCCTTCTAAATTTCAAACACTACAGAAAGGATTGTTGTTAACAATTCTGCTCAATATGAATGATTAACACAATTGCCAAATCCATAAAGTAAAATGAGGCTTCAAAATCATGAAAAATGCCTTTGTCACCACTGTCAAATACTGTGGGCATCTCTGATGAAAGCCTCCGCTTGCTGGAATGAAGCCCACCAGGTCACGGCGGCGCTTTGACCGCCATGATGAGCGTTGCCAGACACCAGCTAGCTTATAAGCTAACAGGCTTCCAGGCTCTTCTTGGTTGCCTGAGGGGCGGCTGGCTCATCGCCCAAAAATGTCATTGAGCTTCAAGTTTTACTACAGTGGGGGAGGGCGAATCATGTTGGATATCCAAGCACGGATTTGGAGGCCATGCTAGCCATAGTTTTCAGTCTTTCACATCAGCAGTAATTATCTACAAACAGGTATGATGTGCTTAGAAAGGGTTCCTCAGCATTATTAACAAAATCACCACATTGACACCTAACAATGTGGCCGTGTTTGAGCATTTTTAATCTCAAATGATAATGGAAGCCATATTGAACATACAGTATAGTATGCTGGATATTTTGGTTAAAGAAAAAGACAGGAGCTACTGTAGCTTTTGCTCTGTGTGCAACCTGTACTGGAGCATCTACCAGATGCCTTTTATGTCCTCATGAGAGGACTTTTATCACATTTCTTAAACACCTCAGGAATCTCTCTCTCTCTCTATTAGTTCTCACAGAATTTTACCAAAACGTTTTGGACAGTTCTATCTTACCATTAAACAGGGGAAAGGCCATTTTTTCCGTTCCCAAAAAACAAAGTAAGGTTTACAATAGGCATGCTCATATGAGCGTGGTGTGGGAGAAAAATCAAGGCACAAATATTCTTGATAATGAGTGCCAAACAATCTCAAACGTGCTATTGCGCTTATTAAACACAGACGCAAGTCAGTCGTTCCAAACGTCACTGAGATTGTTTCTCTTGCGAGATCGCAAGAGTATATTGATTGTGGTGACACAACCCATGATGGATGGCCCATGCGTTGGGATCATCACACTGAGTGGCTACTTATGTGTTCTTCTCAATGTGCAACAAAAGCTAAAAACCAAAGACATTGGTGTTGTTGATGTGGTCATTTTTGGATTGTTGCATCACATTAGATTATTATTAGTATAATGTGCCATTTCCTCTTCACCAAAGGGAACTTGCTGACTTTAGGTCAGCGCTGCAATGAATAAATCCCCATTGTGCTCTGAAGGAGCACATAAGATCAGTAAGTAAGGTGTGACCTGGGCCAAGTAGTACGCAATTAGACCAGTGACAATAACTTAATCAATGTGACTTAAAGTGACAACTATACAGCTAAAGTTATACTCTCAGATTAAACTGATAAAGACTATTTTCCTGAGATAAAGTGAAGGCAAGTGAATGTCTGTGTAAAATACAACGAGCAACGTGCTCTCATTTACACAGCAACTCAAGTGAGAGCCTCCAGCCACGTCGACGGCCCAAAGCAGAGAGATGACAGCGCCTGAGCACAACGGTGGCGCCACTTCCATAACTGAAAACACCCTCTGTTGCTGCCATCAGTTACACAACTGAGGCAATCAAGCACCTTATTTTCTAATTAAAAGACAAAACGGAAGCGCGCAACAACATGAAATCAAATCAGTGCCTTCTTCAGTGACAATCTAAGTCATCTAAGAAAAACTTTATTAGTCTCGCAATGGAGAAATTCCCATTTTTTTACTTAATCTCTGGTGTTCGCTGCATTTAAACAAGGCCAAACAAGGCTGCATTTAAAGTTCTCCTTATCCAAAGAGACTTCTTAATCAACACTTTTGTGCTCCATTTGTACCCTGGGACTGAGGTTCTCTCATGTTGGCACCCTGGGACCCAATTATTGCAAAGTTGCGAGTATATAACTAGCCTGCACTGCATTTGTTTACAAGTGGCTTAAGCATGAGGCTGCTACAAAGTTCCCCTGCTATTTGTGGAGAACATTGACTGAGCCCTCCCGTGGATAGCTAAGTGATAATTCATTTTAATTCCATTGTTACTTCAATTTTGGATTGTCTCGAAATTAAAAAGAGAATAATTGATGAAAAACGATGATGTGTGGAACAGTGTGGTTGT
>CAAKHF010024456.1:30641-41111 GCA_901007745.1 Hippocampus kuda | reverse complement strand
AAAAAAACAGAAAAACAACACTTCCGTAATGTGAAAATTTCATATTTCATCTGGTACGTATTGAAGAAATATATAAGAGTCTTTCAAAAAAAGTGTGACATCAAGCCCCAGTTTTCCCTACTTGGCATGTTTAACATGCACATTTAAATTTTTTTATTTTTTATTTTTGGTGCTGGTGCTTGTGTTGTTTTTTTTAAATCACCCTATCTAGGAGTAACGTGGCCCATCTGTTCGTTTTTATAATGAAATGTATACTTGAGGTCAAAAGTTTGGCCACCCCTGTCTAATGTATGCCAGTGGTTCGACAGTTTGTGTGTGTTTGTGCGCGTGTTTTTTATGTAGCTTTTGATCACATTTCAAAACTGAGCAACCTAAGAGGCATTGCACTTCCACTGGAGGTTCTTCTGTTGTTGTAGAAACTGAATATTGGCACGAAATCCGAATTGGGCGTTCAGACAAGCAGTGTGACTGAACATCAGTATTCAAGGCTAATTCCATCCTCCACCAGATGGTTCCGACTGCTTCTTTTATATTCAGTTAAGACTAGACAGGAAAGACAAAAAAACAAAAAGATAATGAAAGTGTTTAATTATGAGAGAATCCTTGTCAGGCTCACGAGAGACTGGCTCGTCTTCCATCAGCTTTCTTTCTCACACACAGGTGGATGCTTTTGCTGCTTGCCAACGGAGAAATCTCACAGATGGCAAGAATAGACACTTCCCCTAAGTTTATGAGGATCAGTCTTGGCAGGCACTCGTACCCTACAGAGAGGCTATGTAAACCTGCAATTTTCTGAAAGAAATTCATATAAACGTCTCTGTATATATGTGCCATAATTTATATATTTTATATATTAGATAGATAGATAGATAGATAGATAGATAGATAGATAGATAGATAGATAGATAGATAGATAGATAGATAGATAGATAGATAGATAGATAGATAGATAGATAGATAGATAGATAGATAGATAGATAGATAGATAGATAGATAGATAGATAGATATGTCAAAAAAAGTAATCTTTATCACACTTTAAAATGTCTTTTATGTGTTCCAAAAGACATTTCATGATTTTAAATTGGATTTTTCTCGAACATGTTTAATCTGATCTGAAGTGCCAGGATGGGCAGCCATTTTGTATTCACACAATAGCAGAAAAATTAATGGTGTCATGTCTGATATTTTTGAAATTGTTTTGAGTGTCCAAATTTGAATGAACGAGCAGGTCTTTACCGTAAGACTGAAATGGGTTGTTAGTATAATGAGTAATTAAAAATTTTTACACCGAAATAACTACTTACAGTTGGGCTGTCTTTTGTTATGATTGAAAATAGGACTTCAGTGATTGCTTTAGAATGGCAAAGGGCAAATTTCATAACAGGGGCTTGATGAATGGCTCAATCCATTTCCTGGTTCAATTAAAATCCGTTTTGAAACAGTCCGCTTCACCACACTGTTTAAATTTTGACACCATGAGACCCAAACGATCAACAGAACATCTTCATGATTTTAGGAAGTGACCACTGAGCTTAGCATGCCACAGTGTCATCAGCAGTTTGCAGCAGAGATACAGAGAGACTGAAATCCTCAAAAAAAAGTGGAACACCCTTGGAATTTCCCATGGATCAAACACCTGTTGTGAACAGAGAACAAATTGCGCAAAAAAAAGTACTGACACGTTGAACAGTTGGAAGTTATAATGCATTTGAAGTTCAACCAGAATTTTCATCCTCAGATATTTAAGTGGAGTATGTAAACTTCCTGGTTACACTTTTGGCTCCATTCACAGTTTGCATCAAAACAGACAGTTGAGTGTTGAGACAGTGGTGTTATGAGCTTCATTTTGGCCCTGGGTGGTCTCTTGCACTTTGGCAGAAAAGTGGCGCCAGCATGCTGTTCTTTTATCAGAGGTGTCGGCATAACAGTGAGCAAAGGAGGTCGCGATTGTGCCCGTGACTTTCAATGGCGGTCTTTTGGAGACACGTTCATGAATATGCTCATCATTGAGCATCAATATAGAGATGCTGGACTCGAGCCCAGAAGTGATTCAAGACTGAACGATTTACATCAGGCGGCGGTGTCACAGCTTTATTCAAAGAATCGCTGCTTCCTCCTCTCATATGTTATTTTTTTTATGTGGGGGTGCTGGCAATTACAGTGTCAAAATGTTTTTCAACTCCCACAGGGAGAGGCAAAGGAACTACAAATAGATTTGGTGATGAGGAGCCATCCAACTCACTTTTGCTCTAATGCAAAGCACGAAAATCAAACAGAGACTCAGTTGATCTTAAAGACAAGATTAAATGTGGCCAGATGTCAAAAGCAACCATAGATTGATATAAAATTGATGATGTGACGTTTTATTTTTTTCATATCGATGGAATGTGGGCGCAATTCTCAAGGTTTGACTACTGCGATATATAATTCATGTGTGGCATGGTTGTCATGTCGTAGAAATGTGACATGCCTGCCTTTCCTCCAGTCGTAATAATGGATCTGCCATCTTAATGGTATCATTCTGAGAATCTCCAAACTCAGTGCGGATGTCTGCATAGAGATATCCAACTCTGCAAAGGCATCTTCTTTACATTTCGCCCTAAAACAGGGGTGTCAATCTCATTTTTTGTCGCGGGCCACTTCAATTACGGCTTCCCTCGGTGGGCCAGTGCAAAATCTCAAAATGTTATTTTTTACCCATGACAATTTGACATTTCGCTACAGATTTCAGCAAGAATCACGATAGTTGACACACATGATTTGCTCCCACGGGCCACATAAAATGACGTGGGGGGCCGGATCTGGCCCCCGGGCCTTGACTTTGACACCAGTGTCCTAAAGGCTTTCTAAAGTAAAAGAGAAAAATGGCACCCTGTTGATTTTAATCCAAGCTGTCAATTGAAAAGTTCCTTTTTTTCTTCCCCCTAAAATTAAATACGAATAGCAATACATACATTGTAACTAGTCCCCAACTGACACTTTTGGAATATTTCTTGACAGTCAACAGATGAAAACTGAGCACACCAGCACATACACGACGACATTGCCATGCAAATCAGCAATATGTAGCAGTTCATATACGGTAATTTGAGAACACCGTATACTGTACACATCATCAAGCTGTCTGTAGTTGATTCATATCAACTCGGCGCACAAATCCACATATTCCACATACACGACAGCAAATACACTGACTAAAATGCACAAACACATCTGCCTATTCACGAGCTCTCTTAGTCGCCAACACTTCAGGTGTGATGTCAATTATTAATGCAATGCCGCTTCAGGAAGTGTTTACTACAACACACAAGAACACGGTCAATCCATCGATCAATCAAAATGCATTCATATCGCACTTTTTGCACATAAAAATGCAATTCCAACTGCTGCGCAATTAAAATTACAACATAAAAAGAAGAACCAACATACACAGATGCAAATCCACACAGGCATGCCTATGCTCGCACACACAAACGCGCACATGCGCGCGCGCACACACACACACACACACACACACACACACACACACGTAAAAACACAAAAAAAATATGTGAAAAACCAGTAACAATTGTAAATAGCACAGCCACCTTATCTATATCTATATTTGTATTGCACTTAATTGAACTGTGTACAGCTCTCTCTGAAACATTTATTTTTGTGCATGCAAACACTTTGTTTTTCTTCTTTGACCCCCCAATTTTGCTGCTGTAGACTGTAAATTTCCCCAGTGTGGGACAAATAAAGGATATCTGAAATAAACATAAAAAAGATGCACACATAGTCCGATGACTAATATTAAAAAAGACACGGCAAGGCAGAGAGAAACAAAATTGGGAAAGGGCACCCAAGGGGAGCTAATCCACGCTGACAAAAATGACAGCCGCCACACCTCCAAGGGTGGCATTCCCACACCCAATAGTTGTACCGCGTACTGCTAAAATATTTTTAAGATGATAATCATTGTAATTTGTTCAATTCATTGATTTCTGCAGTGATGCATAGGGATTGTTGTCGTATTTATGAATGAAATTCAATGACATCCATCACCCACATCCACTGCAGAGCACCGATTCTGTCTGCCTGCATCTTGAGCAAATACATGAAAATCATGTTACTCCACCAGCTTTAATTTTTAGATCAGTTTTTAGGGAGTCTCAACTTTAATCTACGTTTTCTCACCAAATTGGTAGGTGTGCCGGTGGAGCGTAAAAGAAAATGCCCTCCATTTGCTGCAGCGCCGAGCGAGCTCTACCAAATTCCACAAAACGTGAATGCCCCAGCACAAAAATTGAGATGTGTCCGTTTTTACGCTGAACGCTGTCTACTTTGTGTGACCAAATTCTTAACGTAGGTTAGGGGATGGGCAGCTCTGTGCGCTGGAACGCCCAGTGAAGCGCATTGCGGTCCCAGCACATTAGACGAAACTTTCTCCGGCACCAAAATTAAGATGCATCTGTTTTTAATGCCAAGCCCTTTGAAAATGGACCCAACATGTGATCACACTCAGAAAAGCTGCTGTCAGCCATCGCTCGCACACAGACACTCGCACGCAGACTCATCAATCCTACCCCCCGCCCTTTCTTTTTTAGGTGTCAAACTGCCGCAGTTTAGCGCCAACTACTGCCCAGGAGGACTTCCTCAATGTCAACTTTTTTAACTCTCTGTAGTTGGTATCGACAACCTGCACAACTACCCGATACGTTAAAATAAAGATGTATCGGGTCATGACGGATACCTGGTAAACAATAGGTACTCACCCATCCCATCTTCACTGTATTGTATTGTGTGTACAATACAGTACAAATACTTATCGAATTGGCCCGAATATAAGACGGCCCTGATTATAAGACGACCCCCTCTTTTTCAAGACTCAAGTTTGAAAAAAGACTTTTTGAACACCAAATTAATTTTTATACAGAAAATAATGACAGTACATCTGAAACAAATGATTATAACAATATATTTGAGAGAAAAAGCATGTTATTTTGCCTCATTCAAATCTTAATATCTGAGCATTTAAATATGTAAACTAAAGTGCAATCACATTCGTAAATGAATGACTTCTGGTTTTTGAAATGTAAATCATAACTTCTCCTCAGCTGCCGGTTAACCTGGCCGACCTTTGTCCCACTTTTCTCCAGATTGTCGCTACGTTTCTCCATTTTCTGTTATCTCTTCTATTATTTTCTTCTCTTTTCTTTCTTATCGCTATTTTTTATTTTTCTTCTTTGTGCTACCGCTATTTTTATTTTTATTCTTCGTGACAGGGGTTTGCTTTGGCCTGGGGAATCAAGTTCAGCATTCGCTTCAATGATATCTGGTGCCATCTAGCGTCGTAAATGGGTATCATGTATTGACCCCGAATATAAGACGACCCCGACTTTTTCAGTCTTATTTCAATGCAAAAAACACCGTCTTATATTCGGGCCAATACGGTAAATAAATATACCGGATTGCTGCATGCTTCAATTCACGCATGAATGAATTCTCACATTTACCTGGATAGAAACATCACTGTAGGATCCGCCGATTACCCCCGAAATGGCCAGCGGGACCTCATTCTGGATGGGTCGGGACCCATCCGGACAGATGAAGCCTGGGTCGTGCACCTTGGTGAGGGACGCCCTGACAAAATCGAGGGACTGCTCCAGAGCGTAGGTGTCCTTTGAGCAAGTGTCAAGGATGTGCGCCCCTAACTGCAGTCCGGGAAGGATGCGATCACTGGAATTAATCTCGTCGAGGGCCAGCAACATGGCCTCCAGTCTCTGGATCCCTCGCTCCTCGTTGATTTTACCACAGTCCTCCGTCCCTTCGCCTTTGTGGTGCACCGGGAAGAGGCCGCCGATCACCAAGTCGCCGTCTATTAGGATCTCACGCTTGGCCGCAGTGGGGAATCTGGACATGCTGGGCAGGCTACCCGGTACCAGCAGCTCCAGCAGGAGGACGTGGAGGGGCCAGTAGGAAGGTGCCGGAATGGCCGATGACCTGAGGCGAAGCGTGTCGCTCAGCATGGCGGGAGCAGAATGTTGGGCTCGGTAAATCGAAGTGGAGGGAGGTGGTGGTGGTTTACAGACAGTGCGTGTCTTCTGATACTGGACAAAGCATGTTGACCACTTCCTAGAAATGAAATGGAGAATTAAATATGGTCATTAATGTGACCCCACCGGTTGAAAATATGGGTGGAAATAGAAGAGAGAGACGAATGATTAGCAGGACATTTTTGGCAGTGATGTCACGTTGGAGTCCAGAGCAGTCAAGCAGGAAGAACATTTGAAAAGAGGAAGAATATACAAAGGGAATTAGGTGAATTAAGAAGACTCGCATTCAAAGCGGTAAAAGTCGAGTGACACCAAATGTTTCTTGACATGTGATCAAAGTAAAGGGCAAGTGTTTTATCATTTTTCTATTCCGAGTGGCTAAACGCATTTTCCGCTTGTATGACGGAAAAAAAGTGTGAACGTGAGAAGGATCAAGTGCATCAATTTTGCCATTAAACGATTGTCATTATTGGGATTTATTTTCCATTACGTTTCCATGATTATAATAACATTATGATACGCTCACCAACATAAAGGAACAATGAGTATGTCATTTTGTTGTTGTTTTTTTTAGCCATTCTCCTGGTGTAGACAAATCTTTCTGCTTGGAAATAATAGGGCAACCCTGAAAAATGTTTATTTATTTTTCATGAGGCGTGACACATCCAAGCTGTAGATATTCCAGACACTTCTCAAGTCAGGAGGATTTTCCCAGCTTACTAGGAGATGACACATAGATGGTGGTGCTCCTCATTGAAGGGGGTTGCCATGGTAACTTGGTGGGTTCAAAAAAAAATAAAAAAATAAGTGAGGGTTGGACTGCAGGGAAGCGGGCAGTGTATGCTAATACGGATCTCGACGGAGGCGGGCTTTTGGATTTGTTGAGTTGTTGTGATGTCAAATGATAATGACGAGCGCTCATTAAATTATAATAGTGATGCCGAACACGCTCATTTATTCAAATTCCATTTTCTTTAAACTTGTGAGTGTTTCCACACGCATGCTACATAATATTTCCGAAACAGGTGATGACCCAAAATGTACCGTTGACATTTCATCAATCTGCCTTGCTTGCAGGCAGCTCGCCCCCGAAATGTGCACAAAGAATATTCTGTGACATTCCCAACAGGAAAACAACAGGAAGGTAAGTGTCTAATGAATGCTGCATTCCCCCGCTCAGGATAAATATTACATCAGGTTGTGGGTGGCAGCTCGAGCGGCGCATTGATGAATGCGCTGCTTTATATCCAGCGAGGAGGTTCGCAGAGAGTGTGAAGACGTGATCGAAGTTACATCGGGGGCGCACCACGAAAAGCGGAAAAAGAGGCGCAGGCGTCGTCAAAAACGTTTGACCTAATAGAGTGAAGGTCAGAGTGCCACTTACACGTCCAGCGTGGAAAAAGTCTAATTGCGCTTCCGCACTGGAGCAGATGGCGGCTTTCTGGTTGCAAAGGCAAGGTCGCCGTGTGAATTAATGGCGCCATAAGGAACAGCCAATTAGGCGGGCCTTTGTAAACTAGGCCAAATGGAGGTTGGAGGTCTCTCAAAGCCCTAAGAAGTGCAAATGCAGTCAGACGCCATAGAGGACATGAAACGCAAGTAATCAAAAAAAAAAAAAAGGCATTTCCGATTTAAAAGATAACCAGGGGCTCAATCAGCCTTCAAATGATCCCATCAGTTTTCAATCAGGTCATTAAAAGGACGCCGATGTAGACGCAGCGGACGAGTGCGTTCGGTCTCCGAAACTTCAAACGTAAGGAGGCAGTCAGAGAGTACATGTCCATTCCCTATTAGCATAAAAGATGCCTCGATAACACAATTCTTCATTGTCTCGTCCAAATACAGCCAGTGTGTGATGTGTGAGTCAGTGCGGACTCACTGTCAGCTATGCTGTGATTGGCACGTACAGTCGCACAGTGTGCACGACGATGTGTAACTTTGTGAAGATGTTAAGTGGGAGCCCGACATAACAAGAACCACCTGTACTGTGAACATTGGTGAAGCATCCGTGCATCCATTTCCTATAGAGATTGTGCTCATTTGGGTTGCGAGTGAGCTCAAGCCTTATGAGGACAACCAACCATTCACACTCACATTCACAACTATGGACAACTGAGTCTTCCATACCAGTTGACAATCGCAGTGCAACACAGACAAACAACTGTTCGCGCTCACACTCACCCCTAGGGACAATTTAGAGTGTTCCATGATCCTGCCATGCACGTTTTGGGAATGTGGGAGGAAACCGGAATACCCGGAGAAATCCCACACAAGGCACGGGCAGAACATGCAAACTCCACACCGGAAGGTCGAAGTCGGAACCTGCACCACCACACTGTGAGGCAGACGTGCTAACCAGTTGACCTCCGTGACACCCTAGAGCACCTGTATCAAACTCAAGGCCCAGGGGCCAGATCCGGCCCGCCACGTCAGTTTATGTGGCCCTCGAAAGCAAATCATGTGTATCAACTTCCATGATCCTTGCTCAAATTTGGACCGCAATGTCAAATTGTCATGGGTCATAAATAATGTTGTGATTTTGCAATAATTTGTTTACATTCACTTAGACAATTATTGAACAAACAGTTTGAACTGATTTTAAAACTGGTAATCCATGTATTTGATTTGTTGTGTACAAGTGTGGAGATTCAACATTTATTCAGTTTCACCGTCATAATGGCCCTCCGAGGGAAGATGTAACTTCGAAGTGGTCCGCGTCAAAAATTAGTTTGACAGCCCTGCCCCAGAGAGAGAGAGAGAGAGAGGGTGCCATGCTGGTAGACTCGTCTGACGCCTCACAGTGCAAAGGTTGTGGGTTCAAATCTGGCTCCGGCCTTCCTGCGTTGAATTTGCATATTCTCCCCGCGGTGCCTGCGTGGGATTTCTCTGGGTACACCAGTTTGGATTGGCTGGCAACCAGTTCAAGTCGTCCCCCACCTACTGCCCAATGACTGTGTGTGGATAAGCGGATCAGCATGGATGGACGTTTTTACGTTATTAATTTATAGTTGTTATCGTGATTGAATGAGTCAGAGTTTTACTTTGTGGACAGCACCTTGTATGCAGCTGCAGGTGTTTTTAAAGTCCTCTATATAGAAAGTAGAGTTGTGATTACTCTTTTGGCCTTAGTCTGTCTTATGCTGAACTTCACTGCATCACAAGAGAACCGTTTCTGTTAACTTCTGTAATTACGGTAAATAACTTTAACCTATCAATTAAATGAGTTGAGTTTGGGCAATCTATTTTGCCTTGCTTCAAGATGTCAATCACTTCCACAAAATACACTATACTTCCCGATCAAGTAAACTTCTAAAGTTTTCTTTAAGAGTCCCTCACAATTATGAAAATTAATATGCAGTAAGCATACACTATTGTTAAATAAATACCTCTCTAACAGTGATAATTAAAAGCTAGTACAGTATTATAAGTCTGTTAAAGGCAGAGTTTGATTCATTCCTCCTATTGGTTTTCATAAGATTATGCTGATGTACCTAATAAGAGTCGACAGTGTGAGTAAATGAGATTTAATTGGATGTTTTGGATGTGATGTGAATGCTCAGCATCTCCTTGAAGAAAATAACTCAAAAGATGCACCCTTTACGATTAGCTTTATCGGATACTTTTATCAGCCTGTGCACACTTTGGTGGAATCCTCCAATGTGCAAGGATCATTATGACATCAACTGATGTTGAATGAATATCAGATGCCCACTGGCGGTGACATTTAATTGAGTGCGTACATATGAATTCGAGTAATAACACAATGTGGCACTCCTCCCGTGAGGTATAAGGAATAAAAATTTTAAAAAAGCTTCCACGTGTTTACACCACCGACAAGATTATCATTGATGACCGAGATTGAGTACCAGGTTCTGTGCACAATATCAACCAAATGCATTTAATGGGGGGGGGAACAACAACAAATGACCATGTTTTAAAATAAAGCAAGAGCGATTCTCCATTTAAAATCATCAACCTGCTCTCTGCTAATATGGAAAACCTGCCTGTACTTCATCCTGGTCTCCTGTGCGTCCACAATTCACTTGGCGTCTGATGTTTTGAAATCGGTGTGGTATTTCAAGTGTACAAAAGTGCAGGGCAACAATGCCACTTGTTTGGATTCAACCCTGATTTTCACGCCACACAAACACGTTGCGTGTGGGAGAGCAAGGCAGAAAGTGAGAGTGACAGCTCCAACCGCGTTTGTCATCCATCACTGTGGAGATCTGACGTCTGACGGCCACTAGATTAGGTACACTTGCACAATACAGATCGGATCTTAATGCAGGGGCTGTATCAAAGTAAAAAAAAACAAAAAAGAACACACTATAATAACCATAGTTGGGTGTATAAAAATTTAGCATTATTACTTTCGTCAGAGCAGATTTTTGTTTATCAGGCAAGTAACTACAAGTGTACCTAATGAAGAGG